>JAOEHX010018252.1:7323-21576 GCA_025448015.1 Bolborhynchus lineola | reverse complement strand
CAGCTGTGTAATTCTGGCATTGTCAGATTTACTGTCCATGAAAATAGGGTTCATTTTGTATCTCTCACAGCTACTAACAATCCTATTCTGGGGTTTTTTTCAAGTTGAAACTAAGCAACCCTGAGTAACTGCTACTGAAAGCTATACACGCTAGCTAGGTTATTCTGAAAGTCTTGGGGCTCTTTGATGAGAGAAATATCACTGAATCACCTGAATGCCAAAGAAATACTGCACCTAATACTTAGTATTTCCTTGTCTGCATCTAATACTTGTTATTAAACTTGAAGGGCTTCCTGGTCAGACCTGACTTTCTTTTTCAAGGATGAAGAAAGCAGCATAATTTACTTCCTTAGCACAGATTAAGGTGTGTTTGGGATGGGGTTAGCTTTAAGAAGGCTGTCATTTGGGGAGGTTAAGCAATTTGGAAGCAAAGGATCTATCTACTGTCTCAGTGCTGTGACCTGGAGCCAGCATGAGAAATGGATGTTATGAAGAAAGGCACCAACAAGGAACACATTATCTTTTCAAGTTTTCTTCATAAGATCAGGTGTCAGGATGTCTGAAGAGAGGTATCCTAAAGAGAGGAACGCTGGGCCACCACGTGAGCCACTGCAAATGGTCTGACAACGCTGCTATGATAACACAGGGCAGCAGAGCTCCATGGTGTGGGTTAGGCAGCCCCGTTTAGCACCGGAACAGGTAACTCCCAAGAGAATCAACAAGCACCGCACAGACCTGCGGCTGCATTGTTTGCAGAGAAAACAAATCCTCCTGCTCCTGAAGACAAGAGGCAATGGGACTGCAGCTGAGAAGGCTGCAAAGTCCTTCTGTGACTTCAAAACAAGTCCCATTTGTAAAGATGGATGTACTAAAAGCAGAAGATAGATACACTCTCATCTGCAGCAAACGGCAGCTCCGGCACCATTTTGCTGACGCGCTGCTGCAGGGCAGAGATTGTGCTGTCAGTTTTGCTGTTACTCCCGTTAACTTATTGCTCAGAAATATGAGTAAAGACAAATATGCATCTGTACCGGTGACCTACGAGGTAAATGAGATTCTGGTTCCCATTAGGCCTTGCACAAATGGAATGTAGGTGCAGCAGCGCCTAAAAGATCGTAGGAAAAGATGAGGGGTCTTTCTGTGGCAGTAATATTTTTTCTTGGGCCAAATCTTAACGTCACTTGTTATTTACAAATGCCCTCAGTGTGTAAGTATGAAGTGAAGAAACACATGAATCCTTCATGCAAGTCCTAGTGCTCCTGGAGATTAGTGACAATCGGTCTAGCAAAATCTAGGATCAAGGGCTAGATGTAAAGAACAAATCAGAGCAAAATCTAGTTCTTGTTTAATTGCTTGTCTGTTTCCCCAAAGGATTCTCTTTTAGTTACATATGAATTTCTTACAAATTAAGTTTTACCTTCTAAAACCACTGGCTGCTTCACCATTTTTGCAGTGTCTGAATACTGAGGCATTTTCCTGCCTTACACAAAATCACTGGCTAAGGAAGCAACCCCAAAATTCCTGCCCCGTCTCAGGAAGTTTATGCCTGAGTAATTCATGATGACAGTTCTTCAGTGAGGTGCCTTTGTGAGGTGCCAGATCCTTAAGATCCTTACGTGACCCACTGGTTTGGTGCGTCTGGTTTCTCTGAACAAAGACACTACGTGTGTGGTAAGTCCATGCTCAAATGTATGCTTGTACAGAACGGCACGACCCTCCCAAGCTTTCAGCAATGTATTTCCAAACACAGTGGAACCTGTGGGTAGAAAGCTTTGGCTTCAAGTTTTCTGGAAGTTATTCACTGGAGGAACTGACGCAGCAATGGAGGTTATTTTCAGTAGGCACCAGGATTTGGTCCTTTCCTTTTTAAGGATATGAAGGCAGCTTTCAGGAAGTATCCAGCACTCAGGCTATGTCTTTCTACTAGCAAATCAAACACGGTCAGAATACCGGCTCAGGGTCTGCAAGGGGCCCATCCATTGAGCTGAATGGCTGGTGGGCCCCCAGGCAGTGCTGCCTTAGATGAAGCAGTACTTCTCTCTCAATCAACGCTTGGCCATAGCCAAAGGATCACGTGGCTGTTGAGTTCCAGACATTACATTCTGATGCCCATCCTGCCTCTTAGCAAAGCAAGCATCAAGTGCAGCTCCATTTTATATCAAACACTGAATAAAACCTCTTCCAACAATGTGATGGCAAAACCTTTGTATGGAGAACAGGCAGGTGAGGCTCACAGGCTGAAGGAAGCCAGTAAAGCTAGCACAAGATAAGAGCCATGAAGAATAGCAAAGATATTTTACATACTTTCTGAAAAGAGCAGGACAGATCTAGAGTGCTGACCCAAGTCACAGATGGGTGGATGAGAGCAGAGCTGATGAAGCAGAGGACTGACAACACCATCTGAGAGCAAACGGACAGTTTCTTCTCGACATGAAAGCTCACAAAAATACAGGTGTTTGAGAACAGCTTGTAAACTTTATTACCCAGGTCTCTGTTTTCATGCTGCTTATAAAGACGTTACTATTACGAGATGCAGTATTGCGTACATTCATGTGGCGATGTTATCTCCGAGGACTCCTACCTCAGATGCAGGTATTTTCATCACAGCAAACAGTGAGAAAACAAGCACTGTAAATGTGCATTAAACTGCCTCCCTGGAGGTCTGTAACAGCAAACTCCCTGGAGCTGAGACCTATGCGGGCCAAGGGAGGCAGCATGAGTTTTGGAGTCAGGAGGCCCTCTTGAGCTCTGCCTGAGCTGTTTAAGGCCTTTCCTAAAATGCCGTGAGACACTCGAATCAACGGCACAATATGAACAGCGGTTCTTCAGTTATCTTCCACTGAAGCAGCACAGGCATACCAGCCTCCCCCACCATAACCCAGTGCACTGTTTGCATCTGCAAGAGGAAGGGGGAGATACTGAAGGATGCTTCCTCCCCGCTGTGTGCCACGCTGTGCCACCTTACATCCCGGCAGTACCCCTGAATAGATGGTGCAAGTTTGAACCCATGCATACTGAGAAAGTCATTAAGCTTAAGCCTGCTTATTGCTGAACATACATTCTCTTGGTTAGGAAAGCATGAATAAGGGTGCTCACTACTATCACCTTCTCCTTTGACTTTGTTTCAAGCTAAGCAGAAGTCCCAATAATTCTTTCCAGGTGGGCAGGTGTGGCTCTGGAAGCACTAAGACAAGAGGGAGACCCATCGCACACACACATGGCCACCAGCACACAGGTATGTGGAAGAGGCGCATCGCCCCAGCACTACAGATGGGCCCTGGCCCTAGTGATGCTGGAAAAGGTTTGGGACATTTTTGGACGCCAGGCACTGAATACAACAGCAAGCCCTTCAGTTTTCTCTGAGATGAAATGACTCAAAGTCTGGTGTTGCAAGAATTTGCTGGGAAAGGGGAAAATCCAGACCAGCATGCCAGCTCTTGCCTACTCCAACATCCAACTGTGAGCCTATTTTCCAGCCTTTGGGGAGCAGAATACTGATACTGCCACAGTTCATAAGGCCAAACTGTAAATTCTTCAGCAACAGGTTAAAAAAAATGGAGAAAAAGGACTACATGGCCGGGCCAGGAGTAGTAATAACTCCTGTTCTTTTCATTATTATCTAAAATGTCTGGATTAATCCCTCTTATTGCCACCGAAGAGTACCAAAAGAAGCAGCAGCCTCAAGACAAATTCCCTTGCACAGCAAATGCTCCAGAAAATAACAACCCAGAAGCACCAACAAGAGCAAGACAAAGCTCTGCTTAACTGACAGGTTTAGGTTGCGGTTGTGTTGGCTTTTTTAAACCAATTATTTACAGCCAAGTAGGTCTCTGAATCCCAAGTCGACCACGTGCAGCAACACAGCTTAGTTACTTGAGTTATTGCAGATACATGTACTGATAAGACCTGCTCATGGATCGCCTGAGGCAGTGAGGTTAGAAAAGGCACTCTGTGATGCAGAAGTCAGCCCTTCTACTGTCAGCTCGTCCTATGTTCAGGAGTAGCTCTGCTACCAAAGGGCTTGCAGTCTCTCTTAAGATCTGTGCGACAGACAAGGCTTGCAAGCACCATCCCTTTCCTCCTTGCAGAGCTTATTTGCTGGAGGAGAAAGCTTCCCAGGTGTGTCTTTAGGTAACACAAAGAGGTACCAGATGGAACTTGTCTGTCTGATCAACAGTCATAAAATGGTGGCTGCCCTCCCTTTTGGGTCAAGTGGAAATAAGGGAGAGAGGTAAGAACAGGGGGTTTTTAGGGCAGTGTATTCAGGCCGTAGTATTTGGACTTTTAGTCAGTGTTTAAACTGTCTTTTCTGTGCTTGCTCTCAGTGTGATAAGGAGCATGTTTAAGAAATGCAGAGCTGGTAGAAATGTTTTTAATTAAAAGCTTTCCAAATACTTTGTAAGGAATTAAATATTAATACTTACTTGGTTTTTGTATGAGGCTGGGTTCTGAAATAAACCTATACTCCTACTATAGTATCACCAGAAGCAATTGATCCACAGTCTCATGTAGCAGAGGAGAGATGTTTGTGTAGTACCCTGAGAACTTTTGCCACTTGGATGGCCAGATGTGCTTTGTGTTAGATATTAACACACTTTAGCTATAAATCTGGGTTTAGGGGGGAATTTGTTCCTAGTGGAGAATGAGGCGTTTCACAGTTAAGTGCTTTTCACAGCCAGTGATGTGCTCTTGCATCTTCAACATGCCAAAGCTGTGACATTACCTGGATGTTGCAAAGGATTACTCGGTGTTGAGAGCTGTGTTGTTCAGCCTTCCAGCCCCACCTATTTTCCCAACATCTGATAAATTTGCTAATTGAAGACTACTTGTATTGATAGCTTAAAAGGTCTGTAATACAAACACTTGCAATAAGACACAATTGATATATTTATCAACTGAAAGCCACTCTATTTTGATGAGTACAAAGGGGAAGGATGTATAACTCTTCCACAGGGGGATTAATCAACGAAATGATGCTTTTTTTTCCTTTGTAAATACCTATGTGTATATAAAAATGTATTTCCTGCCTTCATATAGAATTCAACGGAGGAGTTAACACCCAGGTTACTTGAAGCTGCAATTCCCCTGCTGATTCTGGCTAAAGCAAATAGCAACTGTTAAGTCATCTGCCCTGCAAACACTGAGACAATTACATCTGGCTAAGTATTGCCACCTCTCCCGGCTGTGGGGAAAAATAACAGACATTTCAAGGGTTCCTTAGCACTATTAAGAAAACTTCACAGTGAAGCACAGGCAGCTTGAGCCAGAAGGAGTGCGAACAAGAAAACGTTCATCGCACTTAGAGCACACAGTTGCTGCATTGACCTTGAAATGCAGCAGTAAGAGAATTAATTTCTGTACCATTAGATATGTCAGTCAACGTAAAAAGCTGCAAGGCTGCTTGCTATTTTTTATTCTCAAGTCCTCTTCCCTAAAGGCACATCTTGTGTGAGTCAAGAAAGAGCCTTATTGGGAAGAAAACAAGATAAAGTGGAGAGAAACAAAGAAACAGAACAAAGTGGAAGATATACATTTAAAATGTTGTTTTCAAATGGGCTGATGAAAAGTGTTTATGTCTGTGAGAAGTCAACAAACCCCATGCTGGGCTGTGCCTATGTTTTAACACCACTGAGCTGCCCAGAAGCCTGGGGGTGGGGTGAGTGCTTACAAACCTGAGTGCTCCCCACTGCAGCATTGCTGTGTTAATGGGTTCCACATCCAGAGCACTCAAAATCCAAATAATTGGGGCAGGGGGTGATCCATCTTCCAGTGATTCTGTACTATCCAATTCCACGGCTGTGCACAAAAGCACAAAGGGCAGGAAGAAAACACAATCTATTTCAATGTCCTAGTGGGCTACGCATAGCTGGGGATGAAAGTATTCTTGAAGTTATTAAAAATCCTCTAAAGCTGTGAAATGTCTCCTTTGGAGCCCATTTCACTGAAGTATCCGACCTCCCCCCCCCCCCCCCCCTGTAAAATTGGTGAGTTCTGTCAGTAAAAAGCTGGGTTTACAGAGATAACAGTCACAGAACAGCAAGTGCTAAGTTGCTATAAGCACCCTCCATAGGTTTCTGTAAAACAGGAATCATTCTGTTTCTGTCCATGGAAAGCAAAGCTTCCTAAAATACGTGCAGCAACACATGAAAGCAACAGTGCTTCAGTAAACCCCAAATTGAATTTGTCCTTGTTGCAGGGAAAAGGATGGCTGCACACAGTTCTGGTTTTACTGCAGACCCAACTCATGACGCTGTGAGTACTTTTTCCACAGCCAGAATTATCACTTCCTGTAAGATACCAACCTGCTGGCGGTGTTCAAGGCCAGGCTGGACAGCGCCTTGGGGGGCATGGTTTAGTGGGAGGTGTCCCTGCCCATGGCGGGGGGGGTGGAAACTGGATGAGCTTAAGGTCCTTTCCAACCCTGACTATTCTGTGACTCTATGTATCTTCTGCAAATAAAATCTGCATGGCAAAAGAAAAAGCATAGAATCATGGAATGGTTGGGGTTGGAAAGGATCACCCTAAGGAAATGCAAGTGCTCATGCAGTATCTGCTGATTTAAAATGGTGATGAATGCTGCTTTTTCTAGGTAGAAAATTTGCATGGAGATGCGAATTTCTCAAGTGCGATGGAGATAAAAGAGAGAGTGCCAGCTGCTGGGCTTGGGGCCGTGTTAAAGTTGCTTTCTTGGTCATTCATATGAAGCGTGAGATGCTCGCTCAGTATTGTTAGGAGATAAATGCCTTTCTTGGGAAGGTCTTCTGTAACTTAAACTGCATCTTATGAAACAATTTCCATCCTCGGTAGCAAGTCTCAGAAATATCATACTTCCTTCAACATTAAATCCTTCACTGCTTTTTATACTTGTTATAAAGCCTTTATTTTCCCACACTTTGTATTTAAAGGGAAAAAGAGTACTGAAATAGAAGAATAATGAGGAATCACTCATTAATAGAATATCTGGTTTGGGGGGAGGGATTAAAAGAGGGTAAATTAATGATAGGCCTGTTCCATAAAATCATCTTGCATGAAATAATTTTTAAGGCTCTGCTACCTCATACTAAACGGGGTAATTCGTATTAAATTCAGTTTGCTAAATTAGTTATTGCTGGTTTGCTGTTATATATGATTCCTGTTGCTAACATTGCTAGCTAAATCAAAGGCACACTTGTAAAAAGCTCTAGTCAAGGAGCAGTCTGATTTGGTGTCAGTGTGATTTAGTGGGTTGTTTAGAGATATGCAAGCTGATCTGAAGTACAGAACAGGCTGCTCCCACAACGAAAACCCAGCTACTGAGTGCAAACACAGACCAAGCCTTACGAGACAAGGGGTAATAACACCTACAGGTGTTCTTGGATTCGAAAAAGTTGGACTCTCCACAAGTCAAGGGCAGTTATTAGAATCCATGGTACTTTAATTCATGTATCTCTTTCAATACGTGTTTTTGGGGAGGGGTTATGTGAAATAGTCATACCACAAAGAAGTGAAACTCGTGGAACAGCAGGATCTCATCCCAAGTAATCACTAGAAACGAGATTCTCTAGAAAAGACTGTCGGGCTTAAGTCAGATCTTTATGAACCATTTTAAAATGGCAAAACCAGGAGGAGGACTGCTTCTGTTGTCAGATAGATAAGCATTGGGTTTTGCCACTTAGGTCAAAGTTGAAAGCAAGGTCTTGTTCTCGGTTTTGGGGGGTCTGTAACTCAAAATCAGGTAGGAAGCCAAGGTAGTAACACACAACAGGCATGTCTGTAGCTTTGTCACCAATGTGGCTGCATAGTACTGCGGAGGGGGAGAGAGGTCTGTTTAAATTCTACCCCTCTCTGGAATGGAATCCGTCTGCTGCTCGACTGAGCCTCATGTATAGGCAAATGTCCCTTCCAATTTGATTAAAACAAGCAACATCAACATATGCTTATCCACAACCATGACCTCAAATAACTGCTATCCCTTGTGGCACCAAGAGGATTGGCAGGATTTCTACACTGCCTCTTTTCTTTGTTTACTAAAGCCTATTTAGGTATTGTATTTTTCCTGTATTACACTGCTTCATTGCCTAAAAACCTTTGCCTTAAAGCATGTTTCATGTAAACTCATTTAAAAGGAACTGTGCCTTTACCCGAGAGAATCCTGTAAATATTACGAAGGGGCTCCTTTTTTAATAAAAAATATTTTCTTTCAGAATTATTATATATATATTATATAATATGCTATATATTACTAATATATTACTATACTATTCATATACTATATATTATATATACTACTATTATATTCTTTGATGCATTTTTCAAACAGTAGGGGAGGATGTTAAGGAGAAACAATCTGCTACAAACAAAGCCAAATACCACCTTAATAGGTGTAGGAAAAAATCATCAGTGGAAAAGGAGGAAAGAAAGTAACTATACCTGCTTAAGGAATCTGTCAGATGCATGGCTGTGCTTCGCTAGCACGTTTGGCAGAGCAGGGTTTTCATATTCAAATTGAGGATTGTATGTAAAATCCGACTTGAAGAATTTCATCTTCTCTTTCTCCACGTTGGAAGGCTTGATTGCAGTCAGTAAACAGAGCTTTCGGCCAGAGGCATCACCTTCTTTACCATGGTTTTTTGAGGCCTGGGATTGCTTTGGCTTTGTTAGACTCAAATGCCTCTTAGTTCTGCTTTTGGGTCGCGATGGCAGCCCTATGCTGCTCCCTGCAACCGAAACACTGCTGGTGAACTTCACGCTGGTAGGCACTGGGCTGGTGACGATGATGGAGGGCTGCCTGTCTGTGCGGTACCAGCCAGGGCTGAGCAAGGGTAGCGAGACCTTGATTTTGTGGTGCTCACTGCTCCGGGAGGCAGTGGAACATTTGGTCGTCTTTCTGTGTTTCTTGTGGTGAACAGATGACTGTTTCTGAGTGTGGTGCTTTTTCTCCTCTTTGCTCTGCAGAAGGACATTGTAACTACTTGTTCCTGTTGTGAAGATGTCCTTGAGGATCCCTGAAGGTGGGTGCTGGAGGCTGTTTTCATTATTAATGTTCAGCTTATGTTCTTCTGGTCTCAGGACCGATTTCTTAGAAAGCTCTGTCTTACGCCAGTGAAGTTTTTCTGCATTGAAGAGGGGGAATAAAAGAATAAAACTGAGGACAAATTCAGTTGTTCCATGCAGCAATATGAATCTTAGGGACTGGAAAAGGAAACATAAATGAAACACAAGACTTGTTTTAACTGCAGTCACATCAAGTCAATCTTAACTTCCTGACACATAGGTGAATTGTGTACTTTTGGACTTGTAAGATCCAGCTAAACAAGTATTTTATGCTTGGATCTCCATGTACGAGTGCACCATTCAGACCTAAGAACAAACTTGTGTAAAACAAGGCTCAGGGCAGGACTTTGAGTATTTACTCTTACATTAACCAATTTTCAGTCAAAATCTGCCTGATCTTTACCATGCAAGGAAGACTTTCCATATGGATAAAGAGTAGCTTTAAAAATAGGAAACTGTATAGGAGTATGCGAGCAGTATTTACAAGTCCCACAGGGATCTGTGCTGTGATACAAGCAGTCTGGAGTGGGCTTAGCTGCAAAATCTCATTCACAGAATTTACTCTCAGGAAGAACGAGAACAGAAGAATGGACCAGCTGCTGTGAATGATTTACAACACCATACAAACAGCAGCCCGAGTTTAAAAGACTTCACTTTCATGTATACCTCCCTAATACAGACAGTGAGGTGTATTTAAAGAGCTAGTTACAACCACGCCCCTCAGAATCCTTAAGCCAATGCTGTTGTTTCATCTATTCAATGTTGTTCTAAAATAACAGCTGACTTTAAGAAAGCACTTGAGAAGAAACACACAAAACCAAACTGAGAAGAAGAAGAGAATAAGGTTCCTTTAATGAACGAATCCTCTTTTCTTGCTCTGACCCCTGGTACAGCCTTCAGGGAAGACAGGTCCCTGGTGCAGGGCAGGTGCACGGAAAGGTCATTGAGCATTAAAACTGTACTTGACATTTGTGCTGCTTTGGTAGGCAGAAGTGACCTCTCTTCAGTGGTTCTAACCATCTCTTCTCTCCTCATCCGGCTCACCCTAGAACACTAGGTGAGCTGAAAGTCAGGGCACAAACAAATCCTGCCACAGAGAAACGCTTCTGACTCGTGCACCTAAAATGAACAGATTACCAGAACAGGAGATATGGCCAGAGTCTGATTACAGCCCACAAAATGGATGTGAGCTGCAGCCACAGTTATACATAGATGAGCGGTAATTACTTTACATACAGTAATTATACTCTAAATGGAACATTAGCAAAAGATCATTTAATGCCTCCAAGGGGGAAAAAAAAACCTCAATAGCAGTTTAATTTCAGCTTTATTTTCCCAGTAAAATTAGGTTTTGCTCCCAACAGAAGCACCATGACAACATATTTCATGCTGTTGGACCTCCCTCAGTTCTCTGTTCAGGTCCATCTGTATTCCTCAGTTCTCATGAAGATGCTGTCCTAAAAAGCAAAGAGACAGAGGTCCTGTTTGCATGAACACACGATGGGAAATCTGCGGCTTGGGTGTTCCCTCCACTGGGAAGAGAGAGGTAGAAGCATTAGATTATTCTCTTCCACTAAAGCATGCACATCTTGTGCAAGGTCAGCTTTGTTTCAAGGTAAGCTTGTGAGTTCTCTTTCTATTCTTGGTGTAGCCCTTGGCATTCCTGTTCAGCTTCTGTCAGATCATTCTCATCACATACGTGACCACCTGCTTACATGGCTTTACCACGAGCTGTCGTGGTAAGAAAGCACAGTTCCCATCACAGTATCAAAACAACTATCCTAAACCAAGACAACAGGACAGGACAGCTGCTCTCCCATTATTTCTCGGCAAGGATTTGAGATGGACTTCAGACCTCTCCCAATTATTACCATAGGAGAACCCTTACTTTTAAGAAGGGTAAATGAAAAGCAAGGTTTCCCGAAGGGCTGCACACAGAAATGTTACATTTCTGACCATGTGACAGCTTCTGTAGACAAAACTGAAGCAGGAAATGACAGCTACTTCTTAAATCAAGCAAGAGAATAATGTGATGCTGGCAGTGGTGGTGCTTCACCTTCTCTGCTAATCAATTAAACTGCTACTGCGCAGGGAATTATCTGAATTAATACCACACTTGTATCTAAGAAGTGATAAACAGAAAACAGAAGTCAAAGAAACAACTCAAAATTACCTTAACACCCCCCAACTCTTGTGTTGGTCCAGTACCAAAATCTCATGATAGTAAGCTTTCAGAGGGAAGAAGTGCAGCTGGCCAGTAATAAATGCAGTTATAGCTAGATAATTTCTTGTGATTGAGTATCACAAGTCAGTGATGTTGATTCTCCTGTCAGTATCATCAATGGTCGCCAAGTGCTCAACACGCGCTGGCAGGTTTCATGGGCACATGGCCGATAGCAAAAATAGTTGTTCCCAATTCTGTAGTTACTTTGTATGTGCAATCTCATAGCAAAGTGGCTTTTTCAGCTGCCAAACTGTGTCCTTAATTTCCTTTGGACTAAAGTAGGATACAGTTTGATGCATATTTGTGCTGGAAACCGAGACTCAATGCTAATCCATCGGCTTTGAGAGACTGTATTAAATAACACTGTACTTTTCACAGAAGTCACTTAACTCAGTTTTTTGATTGGTCCTGTGCACTGTTTTACAAAATAAACTGGAAAATAACATTTGAGACAATGTCAAAGTCATGCTACAAATCAGCACAAATTTGAAAGTTCTTTCTCCAGCACATTAGTTTAATCTGTAATAGTGAACATTTTAAACAGTCAGACACGTCAACCAAACTAAAATCACACTGTCTTACAGGAAAATCAACTTACTAAACTATATCCATGAGTTTTCAAGGAGCAGCAATGCCTGGTTATTGAAACGGGGCTCTAGAATTCTGAATAGAAGCCCCATTCTTCACACAGCCCGTGTTCTGAAAACGTGCTTCAGTGTTTCAAAATGTACTGAGGAATCATACTGCTATAAAGCAGCCTGTTGGAGAATGGATTATCAACTCCCATTAATCACACAGACTGGCTAGCATGTAAAATCCGGATGCCACAGAACAGACATCAACAGATTACTTGTAAAAGGGATGAAAATGAACATCACCGTACCATGGCATAACACTATCCTGCATATCATGCTACAGATCATGTGGGTTCTATCTTTCGTATCTCATCCACAAATCTGAACTTCCTGACTTCACACAGTTCAGATTTTGCAGCAGCAGACTGTCAAAGAACAAATGCCCAAGCCTCCCGTTACCTTTGAGAACCTCCCTCAAAACCTGCCATGTATGCACAGATTGTCTTCATTGCTTTTGCTTCCAGACACTCAAAATTCTACAAACAGTTAAAAAACCTCCCTATGAAACAGGCATAGTCTCTCCCCAAAAGATTCCCTATTATGTTTACTTCCATTTAATGATTATTTGCTCCTCTCTGAAACACCACAGTAGTAAAAGCATAGATCCTAGAGACAGGCGAATTGCTAAGTGAAACATGTAAGGTGATGGTGTGAGGAAGCAAGAAGGAGGGGCAGAAGAGCTGCCTGTCCCCTTTTTGGCATCATTAGGGTACCAAAGGACAAAACCCCTCCTGCTCAATAGAAACTTTGGTTGTCTTGGGGCAGAGTAGAACTCTGCCCCTCTTCAGAGCCACTGTGTTTGGACTGTGCTACCCCATAAGGTAAGTTCATTTATACACATGTAGCTATTCCAGTGTCCCAGCAGTGCTGGAGAAGACTGCTAACAGAGGATACGTGAGAAGCACAAATCTCAGTATGATTCTGACTAATGAAATACTCTCCATGTCTGAGTTGCACCCTAGTCACATTATCTGTGAATCTTGTAACTACAGACACTGCCTAATCTTGTCAGAGATTAGATCATTGGGAAATGTGTTGGATTTTATGTTCTCTTTGGGAGCTAGGTTATGTTATCTGTCTCCATCCTTTGGAAACTGTTGAATTAAGCAAATCTTATCATGTTAACAATACTGTGGTAAAATCACACTTTTTTTCCAGGCTTTGAGAGTGTTGTAGAGAAATCTTCCTCTGTGCTACTGGGTAGCTTCTTAAATACCTGTTCCGAAGGTGGCATGGGGTCAATCCAGGTATCTGTGGGCACAGACCCCTCTTTGTCCAGCAAACCTTGCTCTAAAAAAAGTAGAGCTCCTGTGCTTTTCAAGCAGCTGTCACTCAGGTTATATATGCAAAATGGACAAATCCTTACCAAACTGCAGGTATGATTCTTAAGGGGCTTAGCAAAGATGTTCTCGGAGCAGTTCCTGCTATCCTAACAATGTAATGGTCTGAGCCACTGCTTTTGGTTCTCAGCTCACCATTATCATTCAGCTCACACTTTCTTGTTGCTCAGAATTAGGAACTGCTTCCAACAGCTTGACTTTTCAGACTGACAGAACTGCAAATAATGTATGAGAGCTGTCTGCAAGTAATAACAGCAAAGTTTGAGACGGAGAGCAGAGAATGTATGGATGTGACAAGAACCCTTCTCTGACACACTGCAACTGCGCAATTACATTACAGAGAAATATTTGTCAATATTCCCCTAATAAAAATAGATTAACAACTCCCTGTAGTTTATGAGCACCAGACTGTGTGGTTTGTGGTTTGTAGAAAGAATACTCTGTAAAAACCAGGCAAGAGAGCATGTCGTATGAATCTGTAATGTTCCACTGCCTCTCAACCACCACAGGCTTGTTTGCGGCATAACAGAATCTGACCAGAATCTGGTTGTGTATTTCCTCATCTGTATAAACACCTTTAAGGTTTATAAACACTTTTAAGGTTTATAAACACCTTTAAGGTTTGCAAACACTCAAGCTTTGAATGGTGTCAGCCAACTGATCTGACAGCACTGGAAGATCTGTCTATCCATGACTGAAAATGGTTCAGCTGTAGAATTAGTCAGTAAGCCCCGTATATGGACTGCTGCTTTCACAGCATGTTAGTTAACTACAGCCTGCAGGATGTTGGGAACTTGGACACTTAACCTAAGTCATACTCCCACCCACCCAAATACCATACAATCACAGCATGGTTTGTGTTGGAAGGGACCTCAAAGCTCATCCAGTTCCAAACCCTGCCATGGGCAGGGACACTTTCCACTGGAGCAGGGTGCTCCAACCCTTGTGTCCAACCTGGCCTTGAACACTGCAGGGATGGGGCAGCCACAGCTTCTCTGGGCACCCTGTGCCAGCGCCTCAG
>JAOEHX010018245.1:4594-15312 GCA_025448015.1 Bolborhynchus lineola | reverse complement strand
TACGCAAGGACTTCAGTGAACTGCGGTCAGTGGGGGGGGGGGGAGGGAACCCCTAAACAACCAAAAAAGCAATGAACCCAAGTGATGCACAGTACAATTACCACCTGCTGACTGATACCCAGAGAGATATGAGTAGCGATCTGGGCCTTCTGGGTAACCCCTCTGCCCCACACCCCCATGCCTGTATACTGGACATGATGCACTGTGGTATGGAATATCCCTTTGGCTAGTTTGGGTTCTGTCTCAGCTTTTTCCCTGCTTCTTGTGCCCTTCCTCCCTGGCAGAGCAAGAGACACTGAAAAATCCTTGATCAGGGTAAGCACTACTTAGCAACAGCTAAAGTATTGGTATATTATCAGCATTATTCTCAGACTAAAGCCAAAACACAGCACGGTACCAGCTGCTAGGAAGAAAATGAACTCTCACAGCCAAAACCAGGACAGTCACCTGACATCTTTTTTTCTGGTGTGCTTCATATAATAATAAGCAACTTGTCATGTCAATTCTGACTTCTTGGAACAACTATATTTTTCCCCCATGTCTTTAAAATGTACAGGAAAGGTTACTAAGACCTTAAAAATGGCTGAGGATTCAAGGAAAGTTCCAACAGAAAGCAACAAGATTACAGAAATTCTCCTTTTCAGCCTATCGGCATAATGAGAAACAGGAATGGTCTTACTCAAGCATTAAAGACTCACACTGTAACTGTCTAAGTCATAGAGAAAAGGTGTAATGTGAGATTGTGGAGTGGCTAACTTTTTCTCTGTATAGTTCATTGACATAATATGTCTGTCCTGTGAAGACTTTTGCTGCATAAAAAATGCTTCAAGCCACATATCTACTTTGTCTGCTGATCTCCCAGGATTTGATGCCATGAGGAAGTAGTATCCCTCCAAAACCATGACTGCATGTGTTCCCCTGCATTAGAGTAACTTAGTTTTAGACTGTAGTTTATGCTGTCAAAACTTGTGTGTGTGAGCAGATGCCAGTTTTCTAGAGAACTGATGCACGAAGGGAAAGTACTAGAGATCAAACTGTCAACACCTCTACTTCTGAACAGATGCCAGGTCTCGCCAGATTTACAACACAATGGGAAAATGCTTCAACTGTCAACAGTTTATGTGGGAGCAGATGCTGGGTTTTGGCTGAGTCAAAATTAAGAGAGGAATGTAGTATTAGCACCCAGCTTTCAAGGAATGTCTGGGCTTTGTGAAAGTTTATATCAAAGAATGATACAGTACTGACCAGTGCTTCAGCTCATACCATGAGAGTAGATGCCAGGAATGAATAAGAATTTGGAACACTCCTCTAAACATTTAAATCAATGTAAATTTGGACAACAACAAAAATGAAATAAACAAAGAGCCAAATAGTTTTCTTTTTCCCTGCTGTTGAATCTATTTTGTGGTAACAAGGCTAAACAATCAACATGTATCATTATGGCTTGAAATGGTGAGAGAAAAAATGCTAAAGTAAAAGGGCTAAAAGACAAAACCTTCTGCAATCATGTATGAGGGTGTCACAAATGGGTGATTTGTATGATTTACAGAACTATTGCCAAAGTATTACCAAAAGTGATTTTGTTAAGGTATGGTGTTACAAAAATGTAACATTATGTTCAGTGGTAAGTTTCTTTCTGTTACTTCACAAATATAACACTGATTCAAAACTATCAACACTGAATCAAAAGTTACCAAGACAAATTCAAACTTACCAATACAGAATCTTAGTGCACCATAATAACAAGGTTATGTGCATTATCTATCCCTTAACAAAGATCTGGGGATTGTATGGCGTGACTCTGCCTGTATAAGCAACCTTTAGAGGTGTCTCAGTTCCAGGAGCACCATCCTACATCCAGCTGCTTAGCAGGAAGGAACGCCCACTTAAACTGTCATAATTACGGAATAAAGTGCTAGGCTTGTAATCAAGATACATGTAATGAGAAAGATATACATGAGACTCCCTATACCCACAACTTTCTTTGTTCCTTGAAAATTAGTCTTGGAATAACCACCTACTATTCACATGTCAATTGCATGATTTGCCTTCCAAGCTCATATGCATCAACGCTCACAATCTCACTCTGTTCCTTTGTGGGTTTTCAGAGAACAGGTTGGAACTAGATAAATTCTTGGGCCAGTCACAGCATAGGCCTTTACCTCCTTTGGAGCTTGTACCAAATTACTGCTAGTTTGCTTGAGGAGTTGAGTGCATCTATCACAGAGAGCTTTGTCCTTTAACACTTACTTCTTCAACTACCTTTACAGTCTTGCGTGTAGCTGCAACTGCATAGTTTGGGAATGTCAATGCTGTAATGAATAAAAGGATTTTGGGATATTTTGATCAAAAAATCAGTATAAGAGAAGTATTTTGAAGAAGTCCATTTCAAATGATAAACAGGAGAATTCTGATAAGCTGTTTGAAACCTCTGTGTAATTACATCTATACAAAGACTCTCAAGAAATAAAAATTGTTTATATTATTAGTCTTTATGGATATAGAAGGTCATACTTTTTTTTTTTTTATTATTATTCTTTTTTTGTTTCTCCATCTTTTGAGGTGCAAAGGAATGCCCAGAAACTCAGTTATGATGGCATTTAACATCAGATCTGCATTCTTTTCCTATAGGACTGAACTAAATGCTCTGTTAGGAATTTTAGCTACTGTTTAGATCTTCCATTTTATTCTTCTTTTTTTTTTTTTTTTATTGTCAAGGTAGGCAAGAAGTTGAATCAGACTTGACTGAGCAATGAAAAGTACTGCTTCTAGAGATGAATCCCCAGGACTGGCTCAGGAAAACCAGAGTCTTCCATTTTTGCCACACAGGAAGTGCTGATAGAAGTAAAGGGCAACTCTGGATGGCATCTCTGGGACAGTTTGTTGAATACCCACCAGCCACTAAGAAAATTAAGCATAGCCAGTGACTTAGGAAGTTGAAGAATAAACTATTCTTGTTCACAGTATATAGGAAACAGGAAAACATGGCATTACCCAAATGAAAATTGGGTAAATCTTCAGTTATTCTCAAATACACCAGTTATGTCAATATGTCTTATGCCAGAGTCAGGTTGGAGCATAATCAGGAAATTTTTACTGAATACAAACTGTGTAATTTCTGCTTACTATTTGCTGACCTTAGGCAATGGAACCCAGCAATGTCTAACTCTTCAGTCACTCATAACTTTCTGAAAATGTCACCTATCAGTCTGAAGTTGACAAAATTTTATCTCAATTTATGAGTAAATAAGGAACTATGCTTTTCGTTTTACTGAAAAATTATAAACAAGAAAATGTTATATAACTTTCTAGGGCTTTCTGTTAAACTAGCAGCTAATTAATATAAACAAGATGTTCAGGATGAGAATGCCAAAAGTAATAGATCAGAAAAAAGGTATTGTAAAAAAGATAGAAAACTGTGTCAAAGCTGTAATAATAGATACATTAGATTTAGAAAACAAACAAAGAACCCCCCCCCAAAAAAAAAAAAAAAAACAAAAAAAAACCATCCAAACAAAGCCAAACCAAACCCAAATAATCAACCAAAATTGAAAAATAAATGAACAAGCAAGATATGTCCTGTTTTATTTCCAGTGTTGTATAATATCAAAAAAGAAATCTCAAGGACCATCTAGAAAATCTTTCTTCTGATCTTTATTCCAAGCTTTAACAAAATGATAGATTTATTAAAATGGATTAGACAGATCTAAAGCTTTTTGTTTAGCTGAGAAAGAGTATTTTCCACAGTATCATTTACTTAATAGAATACTATGGACTGGAAAATAGAACTGTGAACCACAACCATAGCTCCTATCTAGAAAAAGGATTAAAATTCATACTCATAATGATGAGTCTTCCTTCGTTTTTAGCCTACATTAGCAGACAGTGGAGGGAAGGGAAAGAGATCACATATTCAGATCATAATGCACTTCTTAATAATCTGACAAAAGTGGCAGGAATTTCTTTTCCAAAACAATTTATTTGCAACTATCAGTTTCTATATATGAGGAAACACCACCACACCCACCTCCCAAGACACACAAGCCTTGGATCCCCCTTCCTAGTTAAGGGTTTTCTGAGCATTTCAAAACAACATTCTGGATTTCAAAATAGAGAAATGCACTTGTCCCAGTTATATGCTACAGAACATGTGCACTAATTTACATGGCAAGTGAGAAAAATTTAGCCAGTAGAAGACAGAGTACTAATTAATCATATATTCTGTAACTTTTAACCTATTAAAAGTAATTTCTTTGTTCTCTGAAGTGTATATACTCTGATGTATACAAAACTTAAGAGTGATTGCTTTGTGGAGCTTCTACCTAGCAACTTGTTTTGAAAAATAGCTGACAATAAAATAATTTGACTGTGTATATTGGTGTTTTCAATGCTGGGTAAAAATCCCACTTCTGGGACAACAGAAGCTTCCATACATCATGCAGTGAAAGTCTGTGGATTATGAAAACCCTTGTTATTACTTTGGAAATGTCATTCTTATTCAAAAAGTGGGAGAATAATTTTTGCAGCCAATGAAATCTTTTCCTCTGTTTTTATGTCATATCAAGTTGGTGCACATAGCAATGTTATACATGCATTTTTTAAAAACTTTTTGTATGCAAACATACTATTCTTCAAAATTTGTAACTTTCTATTTTTGTATAATCCTAGAGCTAATGAAAAGAGTCACATTCAGAGTTCTGTTTTAAAAGAGCATATACTTGAAATTTAATGCACAGAAAAATAGCATGTGCAACAATTTCTTCTAGATCTGATTCTTTTTCTGATATTTAACATACATTTAATCTACTCTCATGATATTAAATAAGTATTTTTATCTCCTTTGAATCAACTTCTTGAAATACTGCACAGTTAATTATTCATAAGGTCCCTCTGGAATGACCAAGGAACAGATCTTGCTTCAGCTGTGCAATCATTAAAAATGGCTTGGTAGGAGAATCGATACAGCTCCTCTCTGCAAAATGTATAAGAAAAATTCTGGGAATGCATGTAGCTCCTATAAGTCAGCTTGCAATCTGTAGATCTCCCTGATGAGACACATTAGGTGACAACATGTACACATGACAACATTTAGTTTTAGTGGGCCAGATGCTCAGCTGTGAATAGAAGTACATGAAACTTATCTGTGGAACTACTCAATCTCTTCAACTGATGTGAATCAGTGCTGTTGCTACAAAAGTCTGAGTGTTCTCACCTCTTAAAAATACACATCCTAAATGGGCAAACTGGTTAGAGATATTAAACGAATAAATAATCACTTGTTAAAAATTCTTTGCATCACCTATCCATACTGTCACCAAAGCAGGGCAACTTGAGGACTTCCTACCTGCTTGGTTTGTTTGGGGCACCAGGTATACTCCAGTTAAATGGTATGATTTCAGCTGTTCTATTGAGAAGCTGTCCCCTGCTTCAATTAGATCTTTTTTCTAAGTGCAACTTTTCAATAAAAAATAAAAATTTAGCATATACCTTAAGTATTCCGAATACCAAACCAGCCAGATAACAAAATATTCAGACACTTAAGAAAACTTTCCTGTATAGTAGGTTTGCATTACATACAGCAAAGTTCCTGTCCAAACACTCAGCACAATTTGATAATTATCCAAACTAGAAACTTTTATTGCTCCACTTATCGAATTCTGTAAATTAATCTGTGTTGAATCACCTACATGAAATTTATAAATGTTAAACAGATTTCATGCAAAGATTAAAAAGGTGCAACAAAGCCACCAGGTCAATATCTAATTTAATTAAAAATTAATTAAAAGTTATGCAAAAATGCAAGTTTAGCATTAGAAAGTGCCTTGCTTTTCAGTATGTGAAGGGAAGAGAAAAGAAAAAGAATTGTAAAGACCCACATAACCTTATCTACAACGTTTCAGGTCAAATGTTTGCCAAGCTCAGTTTTGCAGATAATTAACAGTCTGTGTTAGAGGAAAAAAACCCCAAACACAAAAACTTATTCCTGTGTTGTATGTTTCATACTTCAGAAGCACTAGCTTTCTGAGGAATCTAATTAATCTTCATAGCATTCCTGTGAAGTAAATCAACATTATTATCACCGTATGATAGATAAAGAAAGGAATAGATGACAGGCCAGGTGTCAGCAGAAAACAGGTGATTTAGCCAACGTCATAGAGGAACTTTTCAGTGAACCAGTACCAGAGTAACTTCTGGGCTTTTGAATTCCAAATATTTGCCTGACTAAACAACTTGCTTTCAGAACTGTGGTTTTGAATGACATATTGTCATCTTTTTTTCAGTTCTTTTAAAATTATTTCTCTCTTCTCTATGCCTACGGCTGTCACTGAATTACACAGGAAATTATATAAAAAAAATATCATGATAAATATAGGAAACAGATTAAGACAACAGGTACAGTTTCAGTACAGCTATTTTTGAGATTCTGGCTATATGCTGACAAGTCTTCTGTTCACCTTCAGGCTTCTTTGCTATAATTCATTTTTTCTAGGATATGTTGATATATAATCCTTCTAAAACCATCTAGGCCTGAATCAGGTTAGTATTAGCTGAATTTGTAAGGCTGAATTGGTGTAGAGATAGATGTAGAAGTTCCCACTGAAAGTGTATCTGTGCAACAAAGTCAGACAGGATATAGTTTTTTTTTAAGGCCATAGAAGTTCACTTGTTAAAGAACAAAATACTGTGGACACTCTTATTTCCATTTCATCAGTTCTGTGATTTATAACAAAATTGCTTTGAACTGAAAAGCTTCACTTCAGTCTCACATTACTTCAGAATTTAGTAGATTATTTGAAAAGATACAGTCAGACAATTTCAGTTGATGTCCAAAAAGCAGATTCATGCCTGGCGTGCAGTAAACTAGTTCCACACGCTTATGAAAGATACTGTGTTTATTCAGGCTTGGGCGCTCAGTGGACTGTTCCACAAATCAAGCACACCAATCCCAGCTTTCTCATTACATTTATACTCAAAAGTTACAAGGTTGATTACAGTTACAATGTAACAATGATCAGTCGCAATCTACAGTATCATAGAATCAGTATCTGCTCCATCATTCATTCTAGTCACTATGCATGCGCAGAGGAGTGGCCTTCACCTGACCGGGGGTCTTTCTGACCTGTGGGTGTGATTTTTAGTAGTATTATGAATACAGTTAATTTCAGGACACCTTGAAAGTTAGCTTTTTTTTGCCGAGTTGCTAATTAAATGGTCGCTTCAGCAAGCTGTCAAGTAACTTGTCCTTGGTACTACCAGTCCTGGATGTTCTCACTTGATTTTTCAAACACGACCAGGACCTGGGTTTACTTATGAATATTGTTAAACAGCCCAAGATGCAGTAACCCTGACTACCAGCGGCAGGTGTACAGTATACCACAGTTTTCTCGGCCATACGGACATGTGGAAGACTGCATAAAACAGCCCTAATAGGCAATAACCAATAATATCCAAATATTTGGGATACACATACGAGCCACTGCGTGGGATTTATGTTAAAATTTCTGTATGTCTGCATTTTTTTTCTTTTTTTGATTGGTTGGGTTTTGGTTTTCTTTGGTGTTTTGGTAGGATTTTTTTTTTTTTTTTTTTCATTAGTTTACTGTGCTCCAGATGGTCCCAAGCAGCAAAGCAGCACACCCTTACCAAATTTACCTGCTTATTTCTGTGTTTTCTCATTATTTTTATCAGCCAAATAATGAGACCTGACTGCATTCTATGTTGTTGAAACACATTGCAAGTGTAAGATAAAAAGTTTTCACCAGATTACACTCTACTAAGTTATGATAGTACTTGTGTTTTCTTGCAATAAATTTAAAAAATGTGAATGATATTTTCTTGCCCTGTATCAGTGGAAACAAACAAACAAGAACCAAAAAAACAACCCCCAAAACTGAAACTATTCTGTAAACTTTTGAGTATCCCACAATACTTTTAGCTAAAAAATATTCTCATCTCTTTACTGCAAGCTGTTTATACCCCATGTCTTTCTTGTGTCATCAAGCTTTCTGCCATTACCTGCCCACTATTAGCTTTTAGCCACAGTTGTGTGAATAGCCTAATAGTTATATATTTCCTCCCTGCTAAAGCTAGACTCAAATACCTTTTTTTCCTTCCTATTAGTTTTTAGCTGGTATGAAGCATTGATATGAGTAGAAATTATTACTAACATCTATAATCCTGCAACATAATGAAGGATGGTTCCAGTGACTAGCATTTCTTCCATGAAATGGACTATTTTTCATTTATGTCTAATTAAGTGCTTTCCTCTCACAAGGATGAGCATGTTCCTGATTAAATTGCCATATAGTGCAATTAAAATAAACATAAGGAGGTTTTTTTTTCTATTGTGGTGATGTGGGGTGGTTTGGTTTTTCTTTTCTTTTCGGAGTATAGAACAAAATTGTGGAAACCTCAAGCACAAAGCTATTTCAAAAGCTTTTCAAGAAATTTGGAGAGGATAGATCCATCCATGGCTGAAATATCAAAGTGTGAATGAAATTTATATATCAAGAAGACCTAAAACTACTGTTTCCCAGGAGGTAGTAGAGATGGCTCAGTGTGGAACCCTTGTTCTTAGACTTGTCCCTCAATGTCTACTACTAACATCTCTCAGAAAAAAATTATTTATTAGATATTCACATTTTGGTGTGACTCAAAGGTTTGAATCTTGTTTCCATTTCATATTCCAAAAGAGACTTAAATACTGATATCATGTTCCCTATATAGTCCTATAGAAAGCAAATGAAAGTAAGAGAAGAAATTATTAATGACTTGATGCTGTATATTAATGTTGACAAGATATGAATAACAGTAATAAAATTACAAAAGGGATTTATGCTCAATTTTCAAATAAGCTGTAGACAAAATGTGTGCTCATGCATTTCTCTATGGGATTGTGGAAATGGAGCAATTACAGCATGAAAAAAAAAATACGTGGCTCTGTATTAGACATAAAAGGCAGGGTCAGGCAATAGTGGCTGCAGAGGCCCTGCTTGGATGGAGGCCATGAACCACCCTGTGCCAGTCACAGCAGGTTCCAGGTGACTCTGGAAAGGATGGAGACAGCCTGTCATTCTTCAAATCTTCAGCCAGCTAGAGGAGCACATGGTGCCTTTGCTCAGGTTTGCTTGAGGAAGAGTGGCTGATGCTGGGGGCAGGAGATACCAAGAAGGAGAAATATGGGAGAAGACACAGGACTAGACTCAAAAAAGAATCATGGATGAAGTAAGTAAAGAGAAATATTTGAAGAAAAAGGAGAAGGAATGTGGAAGGGGATATTGTTTGGGACATAACTGAAGATGGTCTCTTGGAATCAGGCATACCTGAGGAATGCTCTGAAGGACTACAGCCCATGAAGGACCTAGGTGGGAACAAGAACATCCTCAGAGGGCCTGTGGCCTGTGAAGGGCTCATGGTGGGGCAGGAGAATAGTAAGAAGCAAGGGGCAATGGAAAGAAGATATTGTGCACTGAACATTACATCACTAAAGGGTTGAAAGGGGTTCAGTGTTATGTATGATGAAAACAAGTGGAGTAGAAGGAATGGGGTAGAGAAGTGCTGAGATGAAGCTAACCCTGGGGTATAGATAGAAAAGAAATTTTGCTAAGTGTTTGTTTAATTTATTTTTTCCCCACACCCTGTTAATACCTGAATCAGTAATTAAAAGTTCCTGTTAATTTAAAATTAATAAAACTAAGTGAAGTTCTTCAAGTAAAATCTGTTTTGCTTACGGCAGGTTCATATGTGTAAATTTTCATTGTCAATGTAGCAACTATAAAAATAACCTGTTGCACACTAAACAACTAACACAAACATAACATAAATATTATATCTCCCCTGTTAACATGTTAGCTTCTGTCATTGTTTAACTCCAGCTGGCACCCATATGCCTGCCCACTCACACCTCCCCATTGGGATGGGGGAAAGAATGAGAAGAATAAAAGTGAGAAAACATAGGTTGATATAAAGACAGTTTAGTAGGTAGAGCAGAAGCTGCATGCAGAAAAGAAGCAACACAAGGAACTCATTCACCACTTCCCGTGGTCAGGGAGTTGTTTGGTCATCTCCAGGAAAGTAGAGCTCCATCACACATAATAGTACCCTGGGAAGACAAACACGATCACTCTGAATGTCACTTTCTTTCTTCTTCTTACCCCAGCTTTTATTCCTCAGCATGACACCATATGACACAGAATATCCCTTGGGTCAGTTTGGGGCAGCTGTCCCAGCTGTGTCCCCTTCCAACCCCTTGTACACCCCCAGCCTCCTCACTGGAGGGGTGGGGGGTGGGGGTGGTGAGGAGCAGAAAAGGCATTGACTCTGCATAAACACTCCTCAGCAATAACTAAACATCCCTGAATTATCAATGCTGTTTCCAGCACAAAACAAAAATATAGCCCTATGCTAACTATTACGCAAAAAAAAAATAACTCTATTCCTGCAAAATCAGCACAGTTATTTTAGTATTTTCTTCCTTCATCAAGACGCAGAAACAAAGCTCTTAATCCTTCTCTTGAACTTTCCTGATGGGCAAGGGAAACAGTTCCTCGACATTTGCAGCTTCACATGCATGCACTTTCTAGGTGGAAACCTTAGTTTTTCCAAATTTTCTAAGTTGATAATTGTTGCAAGAAGGAGACTTGTATACACAATCAATATGATTGTCAAGTCTATTTTGTTGCAAGTTAACTATATTTTTATAGGATATTACGGATTAC
>JAOEHX010018244.1:0-14401 GCA_025448015.1 Bolborhynchus lineola | reverse complement strand
CTTTTGTAATAAACTCATCATAAAGGTATATATGTGAGCAACCATATATTTTTTCCTTCTATGCCAAGTATTCAGGACAGAATTTTGATCTAAGTATATTTCATCTAATTTTAGTTCATCATAGTTAAAATACCAGATTTAATGGTACGCTATGGATTAACAAAATAATTTGATTTCTACACTGTTAAGTAGACATACATTAACATGACTATGGAAAGTTATACATGAATTACAAAATTAACTTTCAATGTTTAAAAACCCTTTCTGTCTGTTTCTAAGGGGATTGGTAGACAAATTAAATGATTCAAAAATATGTTTAGATATCCAAAGTCAGCTAATGGGTTTCTTGGGGAACTATGCTCTACTATAGACATTAGAAGAGTAAAAAACTACATTCAACGAAATTAGTCATTCATGTTTAACAAACTCAAACATAAACTTGGAACATATCAGAGATTCTCCAGCTAATTATCTTTCTCTCTTGATACTCTTTCACTGGCACTGAAACAGGCCAGAGTAGAACCAAGAATGTCTGGATGTGTGCAGGATAAACCTGCTTCCAGGCTCCTGTGGTGAAAACCCACATGTATTTCATCACACCATCATCTTACAGGTGTGGAATAATTGGCAAGGACTCTGCAGCTAAAGAAGAGAGCTACTGTCAGGATTTCCTGGGACAGAGAAGCAAACAAGGTCATTCCAATCCAGAAAAATATTAATAACTATATGGAAATGGACTATTCTGGCTTGCTGAAGACCCCAGCAGATGAGTTTATATTGTCTAGTCAGCTGAAAATGTTGTGGTGCTGGTGGTTGGATAGACAAGTTATTCTGTGCTGGAGGGCTAGGTGACATGTGCTGCCTTGCATTCACATCTGCCCTCAATATTTGGCCAGGAGGTTTTTCACCTCTTAACTGCAGAGCTGGAAAAATTATCAGGTCCCTTAGTTAAAATGCAGCTAGCATACGCTTTCCATGCCAGAAAGAATGAGTATGTCAACAGCATAATGGTGACAGTCATTTTGGAGGCTGCAGTCAGTCTTAGGGGCAGTGGCATATGACACTGTGGATTGTGCAGGAATGTGCAAAATGCTGAAGAGATGCAGCATTCATCTGTAGGGGCAAGCAGGGATTTCATTCCTTCCTAGTGACATAGCCATCAGCCCTGTCTGCAGGAAGTAAGAAAGTTCAGCAATTATTACAGTGGGTGAGGAAGACCAGCGAAGGAAAGAAAGTATAATATATGTATTTCTCTAAATGCATGGCAGGTTTAAATAAATGACAGCCCACTGTCCCATAAGAATGCCACAGTGACACAGCTTCTGACTATAAGAAACACACCCATTGTGGGAATGGTTTGCTTTTGGGTCATTTTAGAGTACTTTAACACACCACAAAAGCAATTTTCTCTCTTTTCCTTCTGCTTATTTTTTTCTTTCAGAAATGCAAGTACTACCTTGCTAAGCAAACCTATTTAATGCCAGGCTTTTGCAGGAATATCAGCTACTTGTGTCCAGTTGTTCAAGAGTTATAAATATGCAAAGAAAATTTAAGTCTAAAATTTTGCAAAGCAAGGAAGGACTTAGCTAGACCCATGGCCATCATAGCCACTTACTAAGTTTTAAGATGTCATAGTAACAGCCTAGTGTATAAATAACATCAAAAGAATGAGAAATGTATTAACTTCCCTAGCCCTTTTATTTTCAATTTCTTTTCCTGTATTTTTTTAGGAAGAAATACAGAATATCTCCTCTTTATATTCAATGTCAACAGAAAGAAAAAGTCACTTCCAACAGTCTGATATGCTTTTATTTCTCCCTCTGTTGCACTGCACTACTCTGAATTCCTTCTGGGAATGAAGACTCAAGAAAAAGCAAGATGAAATTTAATACAGTAAAAAAATTGGGAGGCATCTGGTTTGAGTCTTAATAGTATAAAATTGGAGTCCTTTAAATAGTACCAGTTCAAACACACTATCACTCTGGGAAAACTTGGCATTATATCACATTTTCAGAAAGCCTGGGCTGATAGAAAAACAGGCTACAGGTGGAAAATATGTAAATAAGACTTTTCATCATGTAGTGACTGAACCACATATCAAAGCATGTATATGGCTAATTAGCTCCTAAGGCAGCAATTAAAAATTTGTCCTACCTGGGAATCTCAAAGAGATGTCTACACTACAAGTCATGCTGGAAGCGCCGCTTGACACATCAGTTCATGTACAGGAGAGCTGCCAGTGAAGAGAGCCCACTGTCTTCCCATGTTTACAGCAAAGGTGGGACCTCTCAGCTCACATACATTGGGTTCAACATGCCTGTCATTAAAGGTAGTTGTAATATCTTCTAGAGCTGAGTTTACTGACTGATTGTACATGCAAACTCCTTCCCTGTCATGCCACAGGTCCTCTTGAGAAAGTACAGAAAATTATGCAGCTATCACTAGCAGATAGCAAATGTGACTTCCGTTCCTATGTTTTTCTTTCAACCCAGCCTCAAACTGTGCTTGGAAAATTATGCTTAGTCAGTTAGTACCTAGTGGTCCAGCTATCCACATGAGCCAATTCTGAACCAAAAACCTCATTGTCTGTTCTTTGAATTATCACCCTGCCCTTTTGCCAACTCCTCTCAGCATCGTCAGAGCATTTCCATCCTTTTCCCAGACCACATACTTTCACATTTATGGCACAGAGAGCAGTGTCCACCGCAGATCTTCCCTCCTGATCACATTCATTCCAGTGAGGATGCCGATCACCCTTCTCCCTGAATCACAGCTACAGTGATCACCTGCAGAGTGCTGCTCTGCAGAGCTGAGCAGAGGGAATGGGAATGTACCCTGGGTAACGGGGGTTTATGTTCTGGGTAAACACATGCAAACTAGCAGGTTTGAGAAGAAAGGAATGAGCAAGAAATGCTACACTTAGAGTGCTGTTGGAAAATGACTGTCTACATATGGATACACTTTTTGCTGTCATCCTTAAGCACAGTGAGCACACTCATGGCTTACTGCACAATACACATTTTGTCTCATACACCATTCATAAGGGTGACAACAAGGCTTGGCATGAAGGTACCTGGCAACACACTTCTTTGTAAAGAATATGAACATTATTGTACTTATACCCTCCCCTTTCACTTACATCTTACCCTAGACTTCACCTTTACCTAACATGGAATTACTGTTACTGATGCTGCAGAAGCTGTAATTAAGTTTTTATATGATAGATTAAATCTTTAGATCTCGGTGTCATCCAGAAGCAAGGCAAAGGTTCTACATTAAGCTATAGCAGTGCTCTGAACACGGGACCATACTCCTCTTACCATGCTGGGAATGGGATCTGCAGCAAATACAAATTTGTAAAAAGCAAATACTGTGGAGTACTTTTACTTTAGTTGCAGGAAATACCTGAAGACGCCTTAGGTTGGATATGGTAAAGTTTATTCTTTTTTCCCTAAGTTTCTCTTTTTTAAGGTTCACGTGAAAGAATATCCTGAAGAGCAAGTCTTTTGTTTTGGAAGGAATTATAATTTGGTCTAATTATATCAAACAAAATTACTTTGTTCCAGTCACTGGTCACATATTCAACTGATAGGTATGTGAGCTAAAAAATTTATGAAATAGTGTCTGAGTTATCAAAGAGAAGCCTGTGGTTTCAATCATATTAAAAATGACAGGAGTTGTTGACCATTTCTAGTACAGTTCTCCCTTCTATTAGTGGAGTAGTGTCCATTTTTAGTGAGTAGTTGAACACTTTCAGACCCATTAGGTATCTTATGTCTCCTTATAAATTATTTGAAAGACCACATTTTGAAAAATGAAAATGCACAGGCATATAAAAGAGAGGAAAATAAATTCAATAACTGGGATAGATGAAAACCGAATTTGCTCAAATGTACATTCCATGGGAATGCATAAACTAATGAATTTTAATGACACAAAAATCTAAAAAATAAATTCTGATTTATACACTGGAAATACTTAAAGTTATAATTTTTAAAGCTAGTATTAAATATTGAAGTAGTAGTTCAACATCTTTCCAAAACTTAATCTATGTTGAAATATATTATATGCCTGTGCATATATACGTAAAGAAAGGCTGAAATATGCAATAAACATTTAATGTCATGTAGGGATGCCCATACTGGCAGAGCCCATGGGCATGTTCTTATGAAAAATACTGATGGGATAATTTCCTAAATACATGATCCAAAAAGCCCCAGATAGTTTTATAAGTTCACACTGAGGAACACTTTGTGCAGGTGCAGTATAGAGACAGTCTCAGCTTTTTCCCTCTTCTGCCACTGTACCGAACATTGCAATAGGATTTGGTAATCTGTAGAATAATTAGAATATAAAGTTTATGGGGGAAAAAAAAAAAAAAAAAAAAAAAAGCAAAGAAGTCCTGGAATATGGACAAATCAACTGCAATAGTTTTTACAATTATTTTTTTATTGTATTTTTTTAACTAATTTCTTACTTATTTCTCTGAAATGAATGAAGAATATGATTAATATTTAAAGAATAATTCTTGAGCTCATATTTTACTTTGCCATAGATCTAGCTCCAGAAAATTCAATGAATATTCTATGGTAATATCCTGGGTATTAAATTAATTCACAGATGATACTGAAAATCATGCTATAATTTTATGAATTTCTATTGCCAGAAAAATTATTGGAATGATGGGATACTGATTATTTTCAAAATCTCTCCTTATTTCAATCAACTTTATGTCACATTTCTCTAGAAAATCTCTTATACCTCAGAAATACTTTCTTAATAAACTGGAAAAAAATATGGGATGGTTTAGTTTTCTAACAAGGTTCAGGCAGCAGAAATGGTGCCAGAATTCTTGCACATCACAAAGGAGAATTCAGCCCCAGTGCTGATAGAAAAAGCTTTGCAATATGACTATTAACACCTAAAATTAGGCTATGTCAGGTAGTAAAATCCAAGTGCCAATCACTCTCTCTGCAAAAAAGACAAAATCTTAAATCTTTTTTCTTTTTTTTAAGTCTTTTTTCATGGTCACAGCTAGATACTTAGGCTTCTTTTTTTTCTTTCTTCTTCTTTCCTCCAGAGTTTCTGCTTTTATTTCAAAATAAAAGATAGCAACAGAGAAGCACCAGAGAAATGCCAGTGCCAGGTTCCAATAAAACATAAAATGTGCTGACACAGATTCTAAGGTCATGAGGAAACAAAATGATAATTTTGTCTGACCTTTTTCAAAACACAACGTACAAAAAATTGGGAGGAAATACTTGCAATAAAAGTTATTTTTACTGAGTTTACCTTTCTTTTTTCACAATGAGAGCTTTAATTTCCTCTCACTAGGTGGACTCAGGATTTTTCTAAGGTTATCTGATGATGTGATTTTAAAGGAAAACATGAGAGGAAGGTAACAAGGGAAAATGATTTCTCAGTTTGAAATATGCTTTCTGCATATTACACAATGTCATTCAACTGCCTGTCTCAGATACAGACCCTCCCATTCTCTGTAAGCAGTCCACAGGTCAGCATTTTTCAATGAAAAGTTGAAAATATGCATTAGGACACCCTTCAAGCCGAATACAGAGGACAAGATATCTCTCTACTTCCTTTGACTGCTAAGTATTTCAAATAGTTACAAATATATATATATAGAAATACACCTATTTACAAGTTTAGAAAAAAAAACCTTTGCACTATACATTATTTGAAAAGCTGTGCCTCAGTCGATAGAATGACCAAATACATTTTAAGAAAGATTTATTTGGGCCATAGTTTGGGATTTAACTTTTTCAGTTTTCCAACCCTTGAAGTTTCAGTTTTCACAGGCAGTAAAATTATTCAAGTCTTTTACTTCTTTATGATTAACATGATTGTGGAGTTTTTCTTAAAGGTAAAACAGTAAAGAGAAAACATTTTCCTTGAACTTCCCAGACACCAACAGCAATAGGCTCACTTGGAAATTTCAGTTCAGAGACATTTTCTGCAACTTATAACCCCTTCAAAACTGAGCATTGACTACAAATTTATGAAACATAGCTAAGGTAGTTAGAACCACCCCAATGATGATATTTTTGTGAAAGATGTCATCAAGTTTCTCTTCTCTGTGTGCATACAAGTGTCAGCTTCGGCCATACCAGGGTCTATGTAAAAGGATTCACCTTTATCCAGCACCTTTTATGAGTAACCAAGGAGTTTGTTAATAGCAGGGTCACTGCTGATTGTAAAGCTAACACATACAAACTAAGAAGCAACTTTGGGCTGTCTCTCAGAGACAGTGCTGGATGTTTTTTTTTGCGTAGGAGAGACTAATATTAATTCAGGAAGGAGCTATACATTCGATAGATTTAGATTGTCTGCCATTCACTTACTTTCAGCTACAGATACAAATGCAAGGCTCCAAATAGTTTTAACTCTTCATAAGCAACTGTCATTTCAACATGCATTCTCCCTGTCTCCTTACATATGCAAGAGCTGTATGTGTTATATCCAGTGACATGTTACATAGAGTTTGAGAGAATTTAAGTTAATTAATAAAGGTAGTTAGGATCTGTTAGATTAATAATGAAATCTTTAGAGTGACAATGAAAAATCATTCTGCAGAAATCCTAAGACCTCCACATAAATTAACTCAGTTGATATTTATTGGCAGAACAGTGGTATAATCTCATTAATGTTTGCAAATTTCAATTACATGGAGGGCATGAGCATGCTAAGTAGTCACAGTTTTCCATTATGATCGGAAAAACCAACAATTTATTAATTTGCCATCTAATTTTGCAAAAGGTGAAAGTATGATGCTACTGAGAATGATATATAATAAAGTGGATTATTTTTGCACAGGTTTTATGTGACATTGAAATTCTGGGTCAAACTCTGGGAAAGAGTAAAGGATAAGAAAGCGTAGGTCATTCTTCATATAAGTGAGGAGCTGAGATGTATCACTTAGCATGACGAAAGCAAGTAACACAGTATTCATTATTCAAGACCTGAACCTGTTGGATAACAATCACAATAACAGTTCATAAAAAGAGGACCAACTGTATGTGAACTTCCCAAGAGGAAGAAAAAGGCAATGGAATGCCATTTGGATTATTTTATTTTTTTAACAAAGATATCCCCAATAAGAAAATGGACAACTAGTCAAGCAGGATAGTGTGATGTGAGGCCTCTGTCCTCACAAGGAGCCCAACTACCAAAACTTTCAAAAGAGGTGTCTAAACATGAAAAACCAGAAAGACTTTTTATATACTTTTACCTCTTTGATACAACTACACGCTTACAGATATTAACAGAACAATTTGTATACTGAAGTAATGGATTATTTGTGAAGTTATGTAATTTTATTTTTTGTCTGTTTAGTTTTTGAAATAATTTTAATACTAATAAATAAAAAATGAAAGAAATAAAAAATTTAATAATTTTATGAATAAAATATTACCATTACTTTCTTATTTGCATTATTTGGATTAAAAGAATCATCAGAATCATTATCTACCTCAACTGATGAACAAACAAACCCATCCAGTTCCGAAGGAGGCAATGATTCTAGACCGTGACAAGGATAAAATAAAACCTCTGAAGCAAATCCTGCCCTCCCTCTACTCAAAGTGCATCACACATCTAGCACAGAAGCAACCATTCAGACCCAAAAAGAATAGCTTGCAGATGTCACTACCAGGCACAGTTTGCTATCAATCTAAAAATAAGACACACAATCTTAGAAGGAGCTGAAGAAGCATTCTAGAAATTCTTTGATAACTAGCAAAGGGCTGGACACATTCAGAGGTTAATAAGCCATTTCCAACACAGGGTAGATGAGCAGTTTAACTTTCTTCCTAGAGCTTGCTGGAACACTTAGAAAAGACTTGCTTATCTTGGGAGCTGAAGAAACTCTTTTTCTCACAGTCCAGACACACGGCATGCTGCAAGATTTAACTGTAGCTGCCATTATAGGCTTTTTACTTCATTCTGCTCCACAAAGCACAACAGTGAAACACATCTGTTTTGGCATTCTTAATTAGTTGTGACAAAAAAAAAAAAAAAAAGAAAAAAGAAAAAAGAGGTTGGAACCACAGCCTCATCACCTATCATGGAAGATGTCACTCTGTCTCACCAGGGTGCACAGTAGGAATGGATCTGGACTCACAGTTCCTCGGAGGGAAGATGAATACATTTGGCGGCAGCTGGTAGAACAAGGAATATATTGAGCTCATCCTTCCTTTCCCTCTGGCTCAAAAAGACCTCTTCCCAAAGGACAACAGCTCCAGTCAAGCTGAGTAAGAAGATGTGCTGTGAGCTTGGAACTGTTTTCAGCTTTTCAAAATTTTATTTCAGTGCAGAGAAGGTTAGACCTAACATGCCTCTAAAGCTATAAGTGAGAGAGGGTTTGCATGAACCAGAAAGGTACATTTGCTCAAGGCCTTGCTAAAAATTAACTTTGGGTATCTTTTATCCTTAATGATCAGGCAGAACAGATGGCTAACGGGTAACAGTCCCTGCCTAGAAGCAGTGGGGTTTATTTTGTGCCCGAAAGCTGGTCCCATTCCATGGCTGAATGCCCACTGCAATCTGCAGTTTGGAAAGGGTCTGAGGGTGAGGGTAGGGTCAGACTGAAGGGGGAAGATAGTAGACAACCAGAGAAGACCAATGGGTTGGACTGGACAGGCAAGAGACATCGAATTCAATTTTGCAATAGACGAGACCACAGCAGAAGAAGCTGTAAAAAACAGGCGAGGGGTATGAGGATTGTTCTATGATGGGAATCAGTAACAATACAAGTAGAGCACTGAGAGAAGAAACAATGCTGAATAAACTACATAAGAAATACATAAATCTTTGTCAAAACAAAAAGCAGAAAATCTTATTTTTTCTTTATATACATGTAAAAGAATGGATTAAGGGATGTCATTGATTGTAAAATAGACCTGAATCTTTCACCTTGTCTAATTCCAGATCATAAAAGGATCATTTCCTATATAGGTTTCAAAATAATACACATTTTTGAATAGGCAGCTAACTACAAAACTAACAACACAGAACAGTTAATCCAGATGCAAATATGAACAATTACAGTAACACAGAACTCATACATTTAGCAATCTGTGGGCCAGATACTCAGATAATGAAAACTGAAATAAATGTTGGTATATATAAATTCAGATTCTTACCCTGCATTTTCGTATATTTCAGTCTGCATGTCAGTGTGCTATTAACTGAACTAAGCTTAAAATTCTGTGTGCAGTCTTAAAGATAATTTTTGAAAAGGGTGGCCTTATGAGGATAGTTATTTAAAATTCAGAAGGCTGCCCAGAATATCAAAGTAAGTTCAGCTTTAGTGCAATTTTTCAACCTGACCCCAGAGGCCTACAAACTAAAATGCCAGCAGATTAAAATGCCTTTTAAGAACGATATTGCACTAAGTATATGTATGACAGAGTTATATTTTGAGTTATAAGCAGGCAGTATTACTTTTGAAGCAGCAGTTGACACAGTCAGACTAGAACAATTTTGCTCTAGTGTGTGCCAAAGAGTTGCAGGACCAGGCTAATAGAGGAGCCTCCATTACCGTAACAACAGCTTCAAGGTTAGTTCTAGGGAGTCAGAGTCAGGCCTGCCACCCGCTGAAAGCAGTCAAGAGGAAGATACAGTTCTGGCCAGAGTAACATCTGCTTTTTCATGGTTTATAGGAAGCTACTGGCACCAGTATGACATTGTCACAAAATGTGTCATGATCTTTCTCCCTGGATGTCTCAACCTAACATCTGTTCAAAGTACCTTTCTAACTTAGGCTGAAATATTTAATAGACGTACTAATTGCCACAAATGACTACGTTTGCATAACGACAGTCTGCAAAGAGATTTGCAGAGCTAGGTTATAATTTTTGAGCTTTATCCAAGAAATAGGCTGGACAAACAAAAAAGCCTCATATTTGAAAGAAAGGCACCTAAAGAAATCTCAAACTCATGGTAAATTTTGTGTCTGCCTCAGATTTCAGACAGTTCACTGTCCCTTAGCAGCTGTTTGGTAAGAGGTCCCTTTCATCTGGACTGAATGACTTGCATTCATACATGGAGAGCTACCATCCCTGTAGAACAAATTGAAGGGAGAGAAGAAATAAGGGCAGAGGTAACAAAGGCTTTGCATCACAGCAGGATGCAAGGAGCAGAATGCTCTTCAGAACATTAATTACAATTGTAGTTAGTAGACATACTTCAGCCAAACCCTAAAGAAGCTCCAGGCCAACATTAGATCTACTTATTTAACTAATACTTTTTAACTATTATTAACAAAGAAGTTAAACATTTTAGAATGCGCTCAGTTCTCCTTAATCATTGCACTCCATACCTAGTGATAAAATGCATTTAATTATATTTAATAATTAATTAAAAATCAGTATCTACAGGTGCGTTATAAACAATCATAGACCACTTTCTCAGATTTTTGCCAGGGGTCTTTAAATATCAGTTTCAGTCCTATTATTTTTTAACATATTTATGGAGTGTCATATTACACATAATTTTCCAAGCATGAAGAATTTGAGAGAATTCAGTGATTTCTCTAGGAAAGCAAAGTAAGCGATTTGCATATCATCCCAACTTCCAAACAAAGGCTAAGCTCAATATCCTGGTATGCTTCACTGAGTTTCAATTTTTGAGAAAAATCTTCACTTATTCTTTGGTCAAACCAAATAACTCCTACTGAATAATGAAACTGATGTTTGTCTTCTGTCTGTTTATTCTATTTATAAGATTCAGGTGCTGCTCTTTTTGTTTGTTTTTTGTAGGTTGGGTCCATCAGGTTCATTTTATATGTACTTATTCAATAGTTAAATCATACTCCTTGAGACTCCCCTGAGAGATATCCTAAAAGCATCACTTAGTGGAAGAAATGGGTAAAAGATTTAGGCTTGTTCTTTTTCCCATTAAATCAATGCAGCCTGCCGGAGCCCTAACTGAAAGCATTGTCCAGAGAAGGGCACTGGGACCTCATGACCTTCCCCTTGAGATTCAGTCTTACTGCACACCTGGGGTCACAGCATTTGGAGGCAATTATTTTACCGTTGATAGGGAAGTATTATCTCTCTGCTAGGTAACTTTCCCCTCAAAGTGATGTAGTTAACACCTGCAAACCATGAACCACAAAACTGATACTGAAGAATTACAGTGAGAAATAGAATCTCTCTTAGACAACATTTTTATTTACCAACATTTTATTTACCACACCCAGATTAAATTTCACTTTTTGAAGATTTTTTTTATCCTGCATCAGTAAAGGAATCACAAAATCTGAAAAAGCAGGAAAAGATGAAGAAAGAGTAGAGAACATGACTTGCAGATATTGTGAAGAACACAACAGTGACGCTAAATAATAAGAAATAAAAACCTGTGATAATAACCACTATATTGTATTTTTTCTTCATAATTAAATGAATTAGTCCACTGTCATACAATTAGTTATTAAATTGTTTCTAACTATCTTGTGAAAGAGTAATTTTATTTAGCTGAGAAGGTCTGTATTTTGAAGCTTAAAGGTGTTTGACTTCTGAGACTACAACCTAAAAGATTTGTCATGATTTTTTCTGACATACAGAATACTGAATATTCTACCAAATTAGGATTTTTGTCTCCATTTGTATTCTCTGACGAAAGTTAGTAATGTATCTTCAAGAAGTGCTTGTACCCTCACTTCTCTAAACCATATTTTTCAATACTTTACAAACTTCTGTCAATAAATGCACTGTAAACAGGTATTAGCTTTCCTGTGGTGGCAATTTCTGGATAAACTGACCCAAGCACTATATGAGAAATGTAACTATAAACAAAGAAAAGTATGCAGAACAGTAGCTACTGTTTTCTAAAACATTTTACCAGGTTTAAATCTTCCACTACATTCAGAACAGTATTGCATATACCACTGTTAATGCCTGCTTACAAACAAGTGTTAAGACCCTTTTATATTATTTGTCAAAGCATCATGCTGTGCTGTAGTAACACCATTTACATCAGTGGAGTTCATTCCTAACAAGAGAAGTGAATAAACACTGTCTATGCATTTGGAGTCATACTGACCTAAATAAAACTATATCTATGCAAGTGAACTAAATGGTGCTATGCCCTGGAACTATTCTTCTTTACTGAAACATCAAATCTCAGGGCAGTCCCTAACACTATTTTGATCTAGGCTGCTTGACCAGTAGTCTCCCAGAGGATTCCTGGGCACAACTAGGGCACTAGCCCAGCTTGGGGACTGTTCCCAGGAGGCAGTCTAACTGCAGCCTGTACTCAGAAGGCTAAGGGAATTTAACCATCTGGAAGTGGTGATGCTTTTCTGGCCTTCAGGCTAGGGAAAGGCCTTGCATCATTCAGTTTATTCGTAAAAAATATAGGCAAGGAGCAGAAATGCAGCTGTAACAGAATAAAAAAAAAATAATAAAAAAAATCTAAACAACAAACACTCCCAATTAGTCTCCCAACAGTAAGTATTCTCAATTAATCTCTCATTATTACTGGAATAAAAGAGACAAACCCTGACAAATCTGTTCTCTTGTGTCCCTGGGGATAAAGAGAAGTGAGTGGCCAGCTTCTGTCTATCACCGTGCTGGGGATTTACACTGTATCTCCATGATGTGCTTTCCATATTGATGCAGTGTGCTGGCGCTGATATACATCTGAGTCTAGAGGCAAGCTGTCTCATTCATAAGCACTACTTACTGATACATGTCAAGTCACATAAACAACACATATTCAACTTAAATTCCTGAAACAGTAGACTAAGTAAATTAGATTTCTTTCCAGCTGGCCACTAAATGTCTTTTAAACCTGCATCCTAAGCCTAAGTACAGTTTAGTCAGAGGACATTTCCTCTTAGAGTTGTTAAAAAGACACACAGTATTTCACACTCACTATTTTCTTTAAGTTACAGCAAAGAGACAATTCATTTCCTCTTTCTGTTCTCACTTTAAGTGTGCCTCAATGAATGAGCTATATTCAGGAATAAAACAATAAGCAAACATTCCAAGGAAGCATGTGGTTACCTTTCCAATATTTTCACTTTATCTGTTAGACCAAAACTATGATATACCCAAAGGTGTGGCTGTAAAACTGAGTAAGAAGTATTCTCTCCATCAGGAAAAATGTTTGGAGCATTCAAAATTCTTTTGGATGTTGTAAAAGGAAATTAGAAATCTTAAAAGATTAAAAAGGAAAACATTTTTATTAGGGAGAAATCAGGAGTCTTGTGTCAATATTTTGGGGACAATTTTTTCAGGTTTTGATTTTTCCTTATTTTTACAAAAAGCACCTTAGAGATAAAAATAATATATACATATTAGTTGATATATGATCACAGAACACAGGAAATGTATGAAAATCTGTCTTTTCTACAGACAGAGTTGGTTTCAAGGAACTTCTATGCCTAAAACATAAATTTTAAAGGAATTTCAACCAGCTTCAGGTTTTTCATGACAGCTGACTGAAATATCTTCAAAGACAATATTTTGATAATGAAAAGTTTTTATCCATTCTGAAATTACATTAAAAATATTGAATTTTCAAGAATTATTTCATTATTTCAAGGTGACAAATGAGAGGCATTAACCACGTATGTTTACTTTATGTAAAAGATAAATTTATTTGAAAGTTTAGAAATATTTTTCATGTTTTTTCTTTCCCCCTCTTTGTCTCAGTGAAATTCTTCCCCATTTCCCAAAAAAAAAGCATAAAAGAAAAATTACATACATCTCTTTAAGAAACTCATATGTTTTTTGGTTCTGAAACAAAAAGAAACCCACAAGTTTTGCTTTGTTAAGAAGAAAGATGGCAAATCTGATTGACAGAAAAATCTTTTTCAATCCATTTTTGTTAAAGAAAGTAACTTCTGTTCAAAGATACTGCTGGTAAGTGAAGTTTCTGTCATAAAGTTCATCCTTTTATTTTCTTACTATTAAGTTGCATAAGGTAGAGGTATACAAAACAGTCTCTAAAGCATCTGCACTGTAAATAACTTTGCTACACACCAGGACAGAAGAAAATTCAGTTACAACACTCTAGGTCCAATATAAAAGGGAGGAAAGAGATGCTGATTCATGTTCACCTGCATCTATCGCACTAGAAGCCAGGGACCAGCCCTGAAGTAAATGCTGGCAAAGCAACCACAGAAATTAAACATGTTTTTAAAAAATGAAAGTCTGGGTTTCATTTTTTCAGTTACTTTCTGAAGTGCAGATTGGCTACACCTGAAGGCATCTGAGAGGATCTGGTTCAAGATCATCTTACGAACCAGAACATGCACAAGTCCATGGGACCCGATGAAATCCGTCCGTGGGTCCTGAAGAAGCTGGCAAATGAAGTTGCTAAGCCACTGTCCATCATATTTGAAAAATCATGGCAGTCAGGTGAAGTTCCCGATGAC
>JAOEHX010018240.1:1793-12146 GCA_025448015.1 Bolborhynchus lineola | reverse complement strand
TAACATCCATCAGAATCTGGCTGTCCTGGGATCAGTGCTATTCCACTACCAAGACAAACCACCCAGATTACAGCAGATGACATATCAGCCTATTCTGAATACATTCTCACATTGATTTAATGAATGAAGATTAATTATCTTGCCTCCATCTACTACCAAAGATACAGGCATATATAGATAAATTCTTGCAAGACAGACCTATTCACTCATGGAAGAACAGATTAAGCTATCATATGCCCAAGGCACATGACTTTCTCATTATCTTCCTGTATTTCTTCAGCTGTCAGTGCAGTAGTTTTCCAATGAAACACGAATCTTAACATTCATTTTCAGAAGAAACAGGAGGATGAAAAGTGGGCAAGATTTCTCTCCACCCACCATTAAAAAGAAACATTACCAACTGACTATGATAAGCATCCATTTGAGGTTAGTTACATACTGGGCAAAATTTTCTTCTACACAGCATGATCATAGATAATTAACATTCATGATTGCCAAGAACAATTTCAAGCCCCTGGCTAGAACCTGACTTTGCAAGAATCCCATTCAAATCAGGAGGTAAGAGGGCCACAATCTGTTCTGGTAGCATCATATGTTATAGATGCTTGCATTATGTTTAAGACAAGAAACAGGATTCCTACTAATACAATATAAGCTTTTTCATAAGCTTCAGAAGCTGGTTGCCTTGGAATAAAATCAAAGTCAAGCAATGCTGATGGTTTGTGTGAGCACAGTTAACAGTTGCTCAAGATGGTTTTTATCAACCCATGTGCAGCACTTACCACCTCATCAGTCGTTGCTTTAAAGTTTTAAGAGATTAGCATCTACCTTGAATGAGAAAAAAGTGGAAGGACTTCAAGGAGCATGTCCTGCAGTTACACTGACGCACCAGTCTGCGGCAGCCCTCAGCCTGCGGGCAGCTTGCCTGTACTCTGACCACCATTTATCTTATACTCCTGCAAAGGTAGGGGTTTGGATACAAGGTTTAAAAGCCTTCTACAGTTCCCAACTAAGAGACACACCCCTGCAGCATAACTCCCCTTCTATAACCAGGGTCTAATGAACCACACAGCAAGCCAGAATTCAATATAAGTAGTTTCATTTTGAAGATTCTGACTATTCCTCATTTCATACAATATCTGCCTGCTTACAGCAAAGGAAGTCACTGCTGCTTTGCAGAAGGAACCAGCAAAATTGAGTATTAGAGAACCGTCTCTAACCCCTCATTCTCAGAACAAATTTCAAGATGGCTATCATCAAAAACGTATCTTCCTGAAAATTCACAGCATGGACACTGAATTCATAAATATACTGTGCCACTGAACAAAGCCAGAGCTGCAGGTAGCAGAAGCATTGTGCCCTCACAACAGGACCAAGGAGCTCAGCATCTCGAAGAAAGCAGCACCTCCCAGCTGCACTGAATCCCAAAGGTCAGTTTAGAATGTACCACCAATTATTTCCCATCATGTCAGTAAGCCACAAAAAGTTCAAGTTCCTGATGTGTTTATATGGTACCTTGAGACAACCACTCAAATTTGATAGTGGACAGACATTAGTTTGTGTATTTTAAACATGCTTTAATACCTCAGAATAGTGAGGAAACTAGTTTTGTCATAACTTTACTCTTGTTAGCATTGACCATCTTGCATGAGAGGTCAGGTCCTTCATTGCTCCAGATGCAGCAAACAACATCAGTCAAAACCAACATATTCAATAACAGCTGAGCTCTTGCTGAGGACAGGCTGAAAATCAAGGTGCGGCACTTGACTTCTTTTCCAGCCTTCACTATACACAGCAAGCACTTTGAAAACTCTGGGACGGTTGTTCAAAAAAATGTATAGGAATCCTGGACAGCAGAACCAACTGAGCTATATCAAATAGTCTCATAGAATTTCTACACCAGCCTTCATTAAAGCTTCTGCTTCTTGTGGCCAAGAACCCAAAGTCTTGTTAATGCTTATTCAATATTTTACTTCTGAATCACATCTGCTGTGTTAATTTGCGGCACAATCCAGTACAAATGATAGCATCTAACTTGACTCAAACTGTTAGGTGCAGCTTATTTTTCTTTAAATCATGGAAAAACAGTGAATCTTGAATGGTACTTCACTCAGAAAAGATGTCAGTTTTGCAGTGGCCACTTAAGCAAGTGCTGGTTTTAGGGCACATAGTACCAAAACTGCCTCATTTTAACATTGATCAAAAAGCTGCCTCTAAGAAATATCTCAGAGAAACTTACATGAAATATTCAAGTACCAGTCTTCTCTTCTGTAAGAGATTAGAATGTAAAAATTTGAACAGGAAGAACTGGAAACCTGTAGTGGGTTGGCCCCAGCTGGATGCCAGGTACCCAAAGCCACTCTATCACTGCACCGCCTCAGCTGATCAGGGGACAGGAACTATAAGGAAATGGGAAAAGATAAGGACAGGGAGAAATTATTCACCACCTACTATCACAAGAAAAATAGATTGAACTTGAGTAAATTAGTCAATTCATCACCAATCAAATCAGAGTAGGATAATGAGAAATAAAGCCAAACCTTAAAGAATACCTTCGCCCTATGCTTTCCTTCTTCCCAGGCTTAACTTCACTCCCTCTTTTCTCTACTTCTTGCCCCATAGCAGGGCAGGGGGATGGAGACTGAGGATTGGGGTCAGTCCCTCACACATTGCCTCTGCCACTCTCTGTTCCAGTGTAGGATCCCTCCCACAGGAGACAGTCCTTCATGAGCTTCTCCAAAGTGGGTCCTTTCCACAAACTGCAGCTCTTCATGAACTACTCCAGCATGGATCCCTTCCACAGAGGAAGTTGTGCAAGGCTTTTTTCCCTTTCTTAAACATGTTATCCCAGAGGTGCTACCACCATCACTGGTGGCCTCAGCCCTGGCCAGTGGCAGATCTATATTGGACACAGCTGCACTGGCTCTGTTGAACATGGTGAGCTTCTAGCAGCTTCTCACAGAAGCCACCTATAGTTCCCCTACCCTGCTACCCAAACCTTACCACACAAACCCAATATAATGAGAAATAGATCAGTAGACTTAAACATGGGTGAATTTAATAATACTACTCATCCTGAAAAAGTCCCATGGGATAGGGTGAGGGAGGCCAGTTCATGGCAAGATAAAAATGTGACATTTTTCCGAGGAATGTATACTTTCTCTAAAGAAAAGCAGCAAGTGCTGCTAGCTTTCCTGTCAATTAATATCTGCTAGGAGCTTCCTACATCTTGAGGAGCCCTTACAGGGAACTGTTCTGAAAAAGTAACGAGTTGGAAATACAGACAGTGAGTTCTTATAATTCATTTCAGAGTGGCTGAATTAGGTTTTTTCATCAATGTCAGGCTTTTTGTTTGAACTCTGCAGTCTCAGTTTCTCACTTGTACCTGTTGCAGGAATACATCATCAAGAGCAAACCTGAAGCATGCCAGGGTAGTGATTAGCAATTTCCTATTGTAAACACCATATGATTTATTTTTATTAGCTATGGCAGGAGTGTATATTAAAATGCAAGGGCTGTGGTCCCCTTTCGCTCTAATATTATACAATATATGCTTCCAGTCACACTACAGAGAAATGATTTGACAGCTGGGCCATCTTCCTTCCCATCCTACCCCTACCTCACTCGTGCAGCATAACTGTCTCCCCCCCCAAGACCTCCTACTGCTCACTTTTTCCTCCCTGTTTTAAAAACAGAACAGATAACCTCTTTTAGCTTACGAGCAGGCAGAAATGTTTAAAAAAAAAAAAAGGAAAAAAAAAAGGCACAAAAAACCCCACAAAACAAAACAAACCACAACACAAGTCCTTCTGACAATGTAGAGGATGACAGAAGTTAGCTGAATCAGGAATCAAGTTATGTTGTGTCCAGTGCTTTGGGAATGATAGTTTAAATATGATAGACTAGCTGGCTGGAATGTTAGTAGATAGAGATCAAAAAGTTCAGCTCGTAAAGCCAAGTGGTAAGTAGAGATCCTTCAAGTTTCTTTCAAGAAACACATAAACATGGTGGTTCAGCATGCCACATTTTTGCCCTATTTTGGATTTAGCTATTGAGGAAAACTAACAAGTTAAGCATTTTCACCACCAGAAAACAGTATTTGTTTACAATAAATGTTAACCACTGCCTATGTTTGTTTCCCTCTTTTGTACTTGAATATTACTGATTAACCACAGGAACAGAAGAATCTTTGGCTACCAACTAAAATTGTCTGAAAGCCTTTCTTGGTTTCCCAAGCATGAATTTCACAGCATTTCCCATGAAGAAAAATATTTACAAGCTGGGTGGTAAGAGACACCTGGGTGGAATGAAATTGATAGCAGGAATGGAAGTCCAACTCAACCCTAGTTAGAGTGAAAAGTCTACCCAGAAAATACAAATGATATGCCATTAATAGAAACTGTGCTCTTGAGATTTGTTCCACAAGTACTATAGTACAGCAAGCAAATAGCATCAGCAATGCCAACTGGCAGCAAAACAAAAAAACAAACATCAGCAGTCTGTAAGAAACTGATCTGGGAGAAAAAATGCCATTTACAGGTAAGATATTTTAGGTGATACTTGTCCTGTGAGTGCAGCTCTTTTATGCAGGAAAGGCCTGAGCACTGAAAAGAGCCTCTGAAAGCTCCAGATGCAACTGAAGGAGATTCCCTCCGGCAACTGAGAGGAGGGCTTTTGGCTCTCCCTCTAAATGTCACTGGTGACCCCAGGTATCAAACAGGCCTCCAGTGGAGGCAGGCTCGCAGAGCCAAACCACATGCATTTCAGAGCTGTTGAGCAACACTGTCACCAGTAGAGCACACAAGGTTTCTGGGTTATGTAAATTCTGCAAAAATCTGAACACTGCTTCAGTGCTTGCAGTGACTGGGCTAGATAGCGGGCAGATGTGGGCTAAACTGCCTTTACTTCTAGGGGAAGACTGGGCCCTTCAGCAGTGACCCAGGTTGTCACCTCTTATCTTGTCTCACTGTCTCTGAGATCCACATGGAGTTGCCTTTAAATTTAAAGACAGGAATATCTTGAGAAAAGAAGTGAGGAAATAAAGCTTGAACTTGCACCAGGAGAAACACATTGGGTATCCCACAGAAGAGCCAGAGTGCCCACCACGCATCTCCATAAGGAGCTAAGCCAGAAGGAACTGCTCCTGTTGGGCCAGGCCCCAGAACACAGCTTCTTCCATATGCAAGGTACTTTGGCCATCATTGGACTAGCATAACCTCATGGGCTTCAGAAGCATTGGCCATAGAAAGAAAAGGAACAATTTATCCACTGCCTTAAAATCTCATATTTTAAAACTTAGTTCATGTCAAGTCACTCCCCATGACCATAAAACCTAAATGGAACATGTCATGGGTTCAGCAGTAGCAGTCATTTTTTTCTCCTTCTTAGTAGCTGATGCAGGGCTGTGGTTTTGACTTTCAGCCTGGGAACAGTGTTGATAACACCAGTGTTTTCAGTTGCTGATCAGTAATGTTTACTCTAACCAAGGACTTTCTGAGTCCCATGCTCTGCCAGGGAGGAGGGGAAGCCGGGAAGAAGCAGAGACAGAACACCTGACCCAAACTAGCTGAAGAGGTATTCCATACCACAGCACGTCATGCCCAATATATAAACTGGGGGCAGTTGCCCGGAAGGGTTAGATTACTGCTTGGTCAGGCTGGGTATTGGTTGGCGGGTGGTGAGCGGTTGTATTCTCTTCCTTTCTTATTTCCATTTTCATTATTATTATTGGTGGTAGCAGCAGTGGCTTGTGTTATACCTTAGTTACTGGACTGTTCTTATCTCAAACTGTGGGAGTTACTTTCTTTCAATTCTCCTCCCCATCCCTCTGGCAGCTGAGGGGAGGAAGGTGGATAGTGAGAGAACAGCTGCACGGTTCTGAGTTACAGCTGAGTTTAGACCAAACCAGAGAAATAGAGGGATATTCTTATTCTAATGAAAAAATTAGTAGGCACATAAGCCTGAAGGGGCACATGGTAAGATGTCATGAACATTTCTTTGCTCTGACGAACTGGTTTAGCAGTGAACGCATCAGAGAAGAGGCAGTCAGTGGCTAAGAAGGAAAAATCCCCGAAGTGGCCACAGCATTCAAGGAAGTGTTTGGGCCTGAGTCAGGTGGTAATTACATATATTCAAATGGGAGAAACCATTTATAGGAAGCCCTGATTCTTAAAAATAAAAAGCCCATGTACTCTATCTGGCATTACACGTATCATGGTTTAACTCCAGCCGGTAACTAAGCACTCACTCACTCCCCTCCAGAAGGATGGGGAAGAGAATCAGAAAAGTAGAAGTAAGAAAATTTGTGTGTTGAGATTAAGTCAGTTGAACAGGTAAAGCAAAAGCTGTGTATACAAGCAAAGCAAGACAAGGAATTCATTCACCACGTCCCATGGTCAGGCAGGTGTTCAGCCATCTCCAGGAAAGCAGGGCTCCATCATGTGTAATGATGACTTGGGAACATATGCCATCACTCTAAACATCCCTCTTCCCCTGCTTCCTTCTCCCAGTTTTATATGCTGAGCATGATGCCATATGGTATGGGATATCCACTGGGTCAGTTAGGGTCAGCTGTCCCAGCTGTGTCAGAACTTCTCCTACACCTCCAGCCTACTCACTGGTGGGGAGACATGAGGAGCAGTAAAGGCCTTGACTCTGTGTGAGCACTGCTCAGCAACAGCTAAAACGTCCCTGTGTTATTAACACTGTTTTCAGCACAGATACAAAACATAGCCCAGTACCAGCTACTATGGAGAAAACCAGCTATCCCAGCCAAAATGAGCACAACAGATTAGTGAGCGTTAGGTAGAAGAGAGAGATAGATACGGGGCAAAAGCTCTAATGGTGGCTAGGAAAAGTCTTGAACTCCTTATGACCTTCTCATTAAAATCTATCTTCTCCACTAGTTGCAGCTCATCTAAATACATTAGATTGGCTGCTGGGATGACTCACTGAGGTAAATAAATTCTTTCCACCAAAAAAGCAGACAGTAACAAATAAAATGTTTACTTTAGTGGCCATGATAATAATTCCCCCAGTGTTCCAGGAACAGGGCAGAGAATCAGATGCCATGGCAGGTAGGTTTGTGGTTTAATATCATTTGAAACAAAAGTAAGTAGGATGAACAATTCTGCAACCTTCTGATTTCAAATTTAATGCTGCTGGTGTGATCTTATAATTCCAAATTACTGGTACAGGTAAATAAACTCTCCTAAAATACTCCCTGCTTTGACAGTTTCTTGCATTCTGTTGTCTTGTATCTAATTTATTTTATTCCCGTTCAATTTGTAGAACAGAGTCCTGCAAATATTTCCCAATAACATTTAAATTTCTACAACTGCTGAGATAGTGTCTCAGACAAAGACTTATACGGCTGAAATCAAAATAGTGAAGGGTTCAAGATGACATCATGTTTTATGAACACAAGACGTGACCACAAATAACCTACAATAACCTTTAAAATTAGTTTTTTCCTGACTTCATAAAACAATATTTTATTTGGCAGGCCCTTATTGGCAAGCACTTTGAATAGTTCTATTTGTTTTCTGTAACCAGGAAGACACAACCAGTGTTTTCACATAGGTTTCCACAGTACTGTGGTTTTGCCATTTTCTGCCTCTTTATTACTGCCTGCTGCTGTTGAATATTTTTCTTGGGGATGTTTATTAAGAACAAGGATATGTATTAAAAAAACCCAAACTTTCTTTATAACAGCCCTGTTGAGTTTCTCCCACTGTAATATTACTGTATCAAAAACACAGAAATAGATCATGGTATCTAGAATGATCTGCTGCTTTAAGTTTAAAGTTATGTAATAACATACAGCTGGCTACATGTATATTATGAGAAGCTGAAGGAAATCAGCCCATATGTCCTTTGATGCATTAACCAAGACCAAGATTTAGAAATCCACCATAACTTGTAACACCATATGAAATGGAGGAAGGGGCTTAGCTAGTCGCTGAACTAAATAACAAAATAAGATCTCAGTGTTCAGTTAAAGTAAATCAGAAAAGAACATGAGTGCAAGAAATGCTCCTGGTTTCTTAGGGGATTTTACCTGGGATTATTTGCCATTTCGTTTCACCATCACCAGTTGTCCCGGTTGTGAGAGCCACAACTTCAGAGGTGTGTTTTTCATAGCACTGCCTGTAACTGTGCAGGATTGCTCTTTGTATTTGACACTGCTCAGGCTTTTGCTGGTTTGAGTTGTGCTGTTGTGGAAAAATGGACAATTTTCCCACCACATCTGTAGGAGCAGTTATGTTGTTCCCAGTGCCTTAAATATACAATTTAGGAGTTTACATATATCTCTATAAGGTTTTTCTTCAGTATTTTTTAAACTATGAAATTAAATCAGTCTGTGCCCAAAATGCACTATTCAGTAAATCCCATCCCCCCTCTCCCAAATGTTTTGTATGTTTCAGCAGGGACCATGCAATTAAGTTGAGCTTTTCAGCTTCTGTATACAGACTTCCTAGTAATCCCACTTTCTTCTGTACAGTATGAAGCTTGAATGAATAAGGAAAGTTCCAATAATTAAACTTGCTCTATTGACCTAACCAAAATTAACTGGCTATACAACAACGTAGCTGTCCGTGTAAAAACAGGAAATCAGATTTCCCCAAGTAACCCTTATTCACCATGAGAAAAACAGCTGGTGCTCTCTCTTTACATGCAAGTGTGTGGGGCATGGATAAAAGATGTATACTTCTGATATCCTTAATTTTAAAAGTCTGTGGGTTTTTTGTCCAGTGGAAGTTTTCCAGCACTCAGTTCCTGAGAAGCAGGGCCCCAAGATAGTCTGGTCAAAATAGTCAGAATCATATCTTTGTAAGGAGAGGTCTGTGAAAACAGAAAAAGAAGCCGCATTAGTAAAACATGAATTATCCTCCCTGACCTCCAAAGAGAAAAATCATAAAGGACTTATTACGTGCTTTTTTCTCCCTAAGAAAGAGTAATAAGAAAAATCCTCCTTACAACAACAATAACCACTGTTTCAGAATCAGAGCTTTTGTGTCACTGTTTTTCAGTAGTTACGCTACATTTCTCCCAGTACACTGCTGGGATTTTTTAGTTTTTATTTTGCTACGCATGCTCACACATCTGCTTCACATGTGTGACCAGCAACTGGATTTTCTGAGCTGAACGTCCTGTTAAATGGACAGAGTGGGCAGATCATTCCTTAGAGAGCAGAGAATCTGCCTCTGGTGGATTGCCGCCAAATGCAATGGTGTAATAAAGAAAAGAAAGCTGCTCATTTGGATTGCTCTGAAATGAACTGTGTCCTCTCCTAAAATACCATCTGGTCAGGTTCCCTGGAGGTGCAATCCAGCACACCTAGGTCTGGCAGTCTCTGTGTTTGATGGCTGTAAATGTCTCTGCGTAGGTCGGCTGGGGGGAGGCAGGATCATTATGAATGAGAAGAGGTGAAACAATTGTACTCTCTTTCCCTTCCACCCTCCCAGACAAATTAAACACGAGGGTTGGGGAGGTGATTGTGCTTTCTGTTGCTGAAGTTGACAGCTAATCTTTAAAGTAGGTGTCTCAGGCTGCACCTTTCTATGTATAGCCTAAAAGTTTTATTTTCAGTTGGTGTCAACCACTGGCAGTCTGGACTAGTTGTCTGTTCAGATTGGCCTTAGTCAGGGAGAATCAAGGCATTAATCAAGGGCTTTATAGTGAACTGTATAAGGGAAATACAAGTGAGCCTTATGGCATGTGTGCAAGGAAATCCAGCTTCCAAAAATCAAATCACACCAGGGACTGATAACAGATGTACAAAGTAAGAGGAGAAATTAACAGATGCTTCCCAGTTTCTGCCATTATCACCAATGAAACTCCAGTCATATGATCCATAGGTCACATTAAAGAGTCTGCTGTGGATGAATTTGTTTCTTTACTGATGCTGGCAAAATTAAGATTGTGACTGAACAGTGCTGGATCTATCCTGACTACAAGTTGATTTGCTGAAGTACTACCTGTGCTGCTAAAAGGATCTCTCTGTGAGTTTAGCAGTTAGTTCTGCAACCACAGTATCACACTGGTTTAATCCATCTCTGTGATGGATGTCCTGTAAAGTAGGAAATGTTCCATTCCCAATAAACCCAGTATTTCATTTTCATTTTCTTCTGAGTCTACATTATCCTGGTGAATTAAGCAGGGCCTGCAACATTCCTGGGCACTGGATTATGGTCATAGAATCATAGAATAGTTTGGGTTGGAAAGGACTGTAAGATCATCAAGTTCCAACCCCCCTGCCATGGGCAGGGACACATCACACTAAACCATGTCACCCAAGGCTATGTCCAACCTGGCCTTGAACACCGCCAGGGATGGAGCATTCACAACTTC
>JAOEHX010018238.1:0-11652 GCA_025448015.1 Bolborhynchus lineola | reverse complement strand
CTAGAACTGGCCAAAAAGATTTCAAATTTTCAAGATTATTTGAAATATGGACTTTCATCCATGGTCTCAACACTGGTTGGACCAGATGATCCTTGAGGTCCCTTCCAACTTGGTATTCTATGATTCTATAGTTTTTTGACTTGACAATCACCTCTGTGTCCTCACTGTATCAGGGACTCTTTTCTCCAGAGCTTTCTCTTGCCTTTCAAAAACTGTCTATCTGCCCCATTGTGTGCAGTATAATAACTGACAGCAATTACAAAAAGTTCTACTAAGCATGTTAGAATGAGTGTTAAGGTATTTAGAGGCAGGATCAATGGGATTCTGGACAAGCGGGAAATTCAGGTTGGAGAACTGAGATTGCAGCAGTTAGAAGAGAGAGGAAAGCATGAAGAAATTGACTTAATCTCCAAAGAAAGGGAGAGGACAATCTTAGCAGTTTAAAACTGCCTCCAACCTCTCTGGTAGAATTAAATGTGGTTACTCGTTTCCACAGCATGTGCACATTCTGGAGAGCTGCACATCAGTTAATACTAAATATCCAACCATGCTCTGCCTCAGCTTTCAAGGCACATTGTAAATATTGGCAAAAAAAAAGATCGTTAAAAGCAACACAGATCGAATGTTTAGCTTGATTTGTAGAAATCGCCCAGTAGCAAAGGTGCTGTGAAGATGGATGAGTTTGTTAAAAGAGTATAAGATTTCAAATATCGTTTTGTAAGGAAACAAAGAGCTCCTTCGCATCTCTGCAACACGGCCATAAACACTCACACAGAGCAAAGGGAGGAAAAAAGCTTTTCTCATTATCATGGGAAGCTCACAGACTACTGTAAAATAGCATGTGTCTGGTGCTGCCTCTTGACAGAAATTTCTCAAGGACTGGACTACAATAAGTAGCAATTTCTCACTCTCCTCTATCATCCATTATTGCTCGCTGCTTTCTGCTATGCCACACTCTGAGCTGTTTCTACCTCTTATGCCTTGATGGGCATGGTGAAATCCAGCCAAGTAGGACCCAAGTAACTGCTATTTTCCTTCCCTGGGGCTATGCATAATTAGAAGCTCTTTGGTTTAGGATATTTATAATCGGATGATAAAGCGTTTGAAACATTTAAAAGGGAATTTTCAGGCCATCTGGTAAACCTAAGAGAACATGTTATTTTAGCAGCTGGGGGGCATCTGTAAAGCCAGATGCTTCTACATCTCTGATCTTATTTTGAAGATTTCTTCAATTTCATAAAGCTGAAAGTTATTTAGACTCAGAATCACAAAATTACTGCGTCATAGAATCACAATGGCTGAATTTGGAAGGGACCTCTGCAGGTCATGTTGCCTGTCTGACCTGCTCAATCAGGATCACCTAGAGCTAGTTGTCCAAGACTGTGACCGGATGACATTTTAAAATCTCCAAGGATGGAAACCCCACCACCTCCCTGGGCAACCTGAGCCAGTGATTCAGCCAGTATTGTCCATCTCACTCTGCTCATCCAGTCCGTATTTCATCATTTTCTCTGATTCCTTATGGTAGACAATGTCAAAAGCCTTACTGTCTAGGTAGACAATGCCCACCATTCTCCCCTCATCTATCATGTCAGTCATTTCATTGGAGAAGTTTATCAGGTCAGTCAAGCATGACTTCCTGTGTCTGAATCCATTCAAACTACTCCTGATGCCTTCATGTGCCTTCATGTGCCTGACTACACCTGAGGTCCTTCACATGCCTGGAAATGGTTTCCAGGATTAGCTGCTCCTGATAAGTTTCCCAGGGATTAAGATAAGGCTGGCTGACCAACCTGTAGCTCCCTGGGTCTTCTGTCCTGCCCTTTTTGCAGACAGGAGAGACATTTGCTCTCCTCTGGTCCTCAGGCACTTCTTCCCACCACCCCAGTCATTAAAGATTATTAAGAATGGCCTTGCAGTGACTTCAACCAGCTCAGCATTCATGGGTACCTCTCAATAGAGTTCATGGACTTCCCCATGTCCAATTTCCTTACGTATTCTCTAACCTGATTTTCTTCCACCAAATCTGTGTCTTTCTTGCTCTCAGCCTTATCTGTGGTTTCTAGGTCCTTAGATTTCTAAAAGCTGATCTTACTTGTAAAGATTGGGACAAATAGAGCATTCAGCCATTCTTTGCAACCTTCCATTCTTTTTCCCATAGTGTTTCTCTTCTTATTTCTCATTTGGCTTTATGAAACTGCTGTAGTACGTAAATTACGGATTTTGGTACCATTTGGCTAATATTTCCTTTTTCCTCTTATTATGGGACAGATATTTTCCCAAGACACTGCAAGATAACACAGATCTTCAGATGACAGTCCAGCAATAGTTCAAAATCTGGGAAGGGAAGACAGAATCCTTTGAGAAACTGATGAAAATGTCAAGGATACAGAAGGAAAGATGTAATATCTTCATTGTTGAAACATGCTCACCAGCTGATAGGTTACATTTTGTTGTGGATAGAAATGATTACATAGACGTTGTACATCATGCAGTAAATGGATATCTCACTTTCACAGCTTTTAAAATACCACAGAAGCTTTATCACAAACCCATCCACGACTTTGACACCAGTTCTAAATATGCTGTTACAGAACTCGAAATCAATAGGCTGGAAGGCAAACCAATCCTTCAAACCAACCTGACTGTCATAGTCACTGTGTGACTACATCCTTGTAGCTACATTTGCCAATGATCCATGAAGAAAACTTCACTGTTGCACTGTCGAAACAGCGAGATGTTCTGTGTTAATTTGGTGGCCAGAAGAGTCAATTATTTGCTTGCAAATAATTCAGGCAAATAATACATGGAGAACCAAAAGTAGTGAACAGTGCTGGTCTGAATACCAAACACACCTTTACTTTTATAGAGTACTTGGAGGTCCCTTGATTAAGGTGCTTTGTAAATGTGAAATGCAATTACATCTAAATATTTGGGAAGCATTATACTACTAATACCATTTTTAGTTTCCAGAAAGGTTGCAGAATCAAGGCTTTCATTATCTGTAACCACTTAAGATTCCAAGTTACTTTCACTAAAGAGGGAATGATAGTTTTGGTGTCTGGGCTAAGATCCAAATGAGTAATTACATTCTGCAAGGCTACATTCCTCTCCAAGTTTTATATTAGATAAAGTTCTCTTCACTTAGCAATGTTCCTTTTTAAAGACTGGAGTCTTCCAAACCAGAGGCAGCTGCATTTCACTGATGGGTGAAATAATCCTTATGTAAACATAATCTGAATAAATCAAGTGCTTTGTGGTTTTTGAAATACAATGTCCACTCCAATTCATGTTTTTCATTTGTTACATGCATGGAATATAAACTTGTAATGCAAGCAAAACAAAAATCCATTAAATCTTTAATATTGGGAACAGCCTAAGCACAGGAAATGGGGAAAATGCTTTGGGCAATTCACGTTTACTTTCAAGTGTTCTGTTCATAAACAGCTTTTAAGGAAGTGACATTTAAGCTGAGCATGATGCATGTAAAAATAAAACTCCTATTCACCTGCCAAAACTCCCAATAACAAAACTCCAAAGATGACCTGAAATTAATAAATCTGTGAACTTCCTTGAGATAAATTTTAGAAGTCTCTAGCTTAGTAAATAATTAACTGGTATGAGGTTTTGCTTCTGTTCAGAAATATAAACTCAGCAGCATAAGATAAATGGGCTTTACTTAATAATTCTCAGAGGATCAAAGCTGAGAGGTACTAAGGCAGAAGAGCTGGAAAGAATAAGTAAAAGCAACAGTGAAATTGTCAGACTATACTAAGGTGTTTGAAAATCAGATCTTGAACTTAAAATACAGTTCTGTTCACAACATCCAGCTCAGAGAGCTGCTGTTAGCACTCTGTGGAACATTACTCAGTACTCTGTTCTTATGTCCAACAGTGAGCAGTTTCCTTTGGATGTTTTTGCCATGAATGATGCTTTTATGAAATAAAAAGGGAAAGCTGCTCAAACAGCCCTGATAGAGACAGGAAAATCCATCCCTTCTTAGCATGGGATCCATACATAGATCACACAAGGAAGAAAAAAGTAAAGAAAGAAAAACGAAACACAGTGGGAAACTTGTGCCAAGAGAACAACTCCTTTCTCAAGGTGTGCTGTCTGCACCAAGTATTTCTCTGTGGTAAGGGTGGTCTTGCTTTACCCCTGCTCACCTTGGATGTGCTGCACCCTGCTCTTCCCCATTCAAACTCCACCTAGGCAAGGAACACAAGACTTGTGGTAATATCCAAATGGCTCTGCCCACCAGCAGTGCTCTGTGATACTGTTTTGGTGAAAGACAGGTTTGTCAGACTAAAAACTTTGAAGTTAAGCAGAATAAATCATAAACAATGTTATTACTGCGCAATAGCTCTTACTCAGCTAAACCTTCCTATTGCAAGATATAGTCAAGTCCTCTATGGCTTAAAGGATTTTACATCATTTACAGTAATTACAGTGTCTTCATAACTCGTAAAGGTATCTCTGAACTAACTAAAGGATGTCCTTCAGTGAATGGATGGGCAGAAGTGAGTGATAATTTATGAAGCTAGAATTTTTTCCGCTTTAGGAACTGGAGAGCATTTTGTATTTATATACGTATTTCCGTGGGATCTACTATCCCGAACCACCTCAGTGCCATAGAGAGCTACAGCTTGGGGCACACTGTCTCCTTGGCACGCTGTCCCCTTACCCCACTGCATAACCTGGCACACATCTGTTTCCCAGCTGCAGGGAAATCCCAGATGTGGTTTTGGTCACATTAAGGTCAAATTAAGTCTGGAAATGAGAAGATACTTGATGTTCCCTCAGCGTTGTGATAGATAAAAATGCTGCAGCTTGATTCTGCTGTACATGTGGGCTTACTGATTTGGAATTTCTCTTTGAACATTTACCTTCCTAAAGGCTATCGTGTCCTGCTGTGACTATGAGCATGCACCCCATTTAGATTCAGGTAAATTAAGGTAGCACTCAGGAAATGTGCTCATTTCCCATGTTCATTTTAGACACAAGCCTAACCATATGATCATTGTACAATAATTACACTTTTTTTTTACAAAGCAATCAAGGGCTAGCACTCTCATAGTAAATAAGTTTATCAATGAAGCAATCACAGTGAGTCATTTTCATTCATCTAAATGACAGGCAATAGCATTAGAATATAACTTGGGACATCTTTTTGCTATTAGCAAAGACATTGAGAGAAAAGTGACTTTCATCTGTGGACTTTGTTCACAGCTCATTGATGGCTCATGATGGTATTAATGGGTTTGTATTGGTGCCTGCAAGACTAGGCTAATACTTAGTGAAATGTCTTCACTGGCATCTCTGTTAAAGGATCAAGTGTAGCACCTCAAATTCTTTTTAGTGAGTATCTTCTGACACATGTATTATTTTGTGAGGGTGCATTGAGGGGCATAGCAAGTCTTGAGAGCAGTAAAACAATCAATATTCCAAATAATAGGAAAATACCCAACATTTCTACTTTAAAAGCTTTTCTTCATCTGGTGGCATAGTCAAAATCAGGTAAATAACTACAATGAGTCTGGAGTGAAGACCTTTGAACTCTTCTGGTCCTGGGAGGGATTTACAGTATGACCTTGGGCAAGGTCAAGTTCAGATTTTCCATACCTCGACTTCCCCATTTGCAGAATGGGGATAATAATTCTTACCCCACAGGAAGACCATGGAACTTAATTAACATCGATAAAGCACCTTGAAATCCTTAGATAAAAGGTTCTGTAAAAGGGCAAATGTAATTACTGTTATTATAGTGGTGCAGCTATAAAATATTCATGCTATAATGGCAAGTCCAATGAACACTCAGAAGCCTGTAAGATCAATTGCTGTGCATGAATGCACAAACACATTAGCAGGTTGTACAAGATGCAAGGCAATTTCTTTCCAGCTATTAGAGTACTGTCCCGCAGAGGGTCAAGAGCCCCAGTTTCCCATTGAAATCAATGAGAGGCCCTTGCAAACAACAGGAAATGTGGGTTCAAGTCCCTTGCAAGGTCAGAATCCTGAAAAAAAGAAGTGGAAATTGTCATAATGAAAAAAAAAAGAAGTAAAAAAATAAGTGAAGTATTTTACATCCTAGTTAACTTTGGTGAACTGTTGTGCTGGCACTAAGCGCTAAAGAATGGAGAGTTGGATCCAGTACTGATATAAATCATGGCAGCAATTCTGAAGTCAGTACAGTTCTACTGATTTATAATAGAGAAGTGTTTAAGAACACAAAGTGTTCTTGAGCATTCTTTTTTAAGACACAAATGAGAACTATTTCATCAAATTAGCTTTGTATTGATAAAATAAAAACCAAATAAATATCCCCACACCTTTTCAAGACTCAACTGCTACATATTGAAACAGAAAAATGTTAAGATTGGTTTAGCATTAAAATATATATATATAAAAAATAATTCCTTAGGATTTAGAAGAGGAACTGGATATATTTTGGATTTAAATTATTACTGTTCTTCCTTTTCTTGTATTTCTTGTTACCTAGAGGCTCACAGAACCAGCTGTTTGATTCTGAAACAAGTTGTCATTAATGATTTTCTAACCAATCACAAGACAGTGTTTAATAATTGACAGTACTGTTATGCAGTGTAGGTATGTAAGTACTTTTAGCTCAAGGACAATACTAAACATCATATGAAGCTTAATCATTGACACATTGGCTGCATTTTCTTAGATATCTGCTTTGGACCTCCCCATAGCTCTGTTATCATAGCTTACCCTTTCTTTGCACCACACCTCAGCTCATGTCCTCTGCTTTTAGCCCACATAAAAGACAATACTGCCCTCAGTGTCCATCTGAGCATTCACCATCTCATTAGCCTCCGCTTGTGCTTTGGCACCTTTCTTTTTATTCCATTCCAATCTGGCATTTCCTTGGACTTGAACTGATGGCAAAGTAAGTTCTTAAAATATGAAACCCAATGCTGCAAATGTAATACAAAAATATGCATTTACTGCAATACGATGTTATGGGACTTTAAGGTAATTTCGGGGTGGGGGGGGGTGAAAGAAAACATTTCAGCTCTGTGAGTTTGTCTCAGTGATCTACAATGGGGAAATATCCCAGTACAAAAGAATGAAGCTGAAACAGTCAATATTTATCTTGCTTCCTTGTAAATCCAGTGTAAAGATCGTATCTTGGAATGCATCCCTGAAGCTCTGGAGAGACTCTGTGTAACTACATTCAGGAGTTCTCAGACCAAATGCTTCTCCATTAGAAATTGCACAGCTGAAACTTCAATTAGTGAATCTGTTTTTAGTGAAGACTATGAAAATTGTGCTTATAAGTAATAGTGAACTTGGGCTCCTTGACTGCCTGGTAGATTTCAAGAAGCTCTGAGTACGGATCGTAAATTCATAGTATTGTAGAATTGCAGCATGGTTTGGGATGGGAGGGACCTTAAAGCTCATCCAGTTCCAAATGGAAGGGGTGCACCTTCCACTACAGCAGCTTGCTCCAAGCCCCTGTGTCCAACCTGGCCTTGAGCACTGCCAGGGATGGGGCAGCCACAGCTTCTCTGGGCACCCTGTGCCAGCGCCTCAGCACCCTCACAGGGAAGAGTTTTCTTCTGTTATGATGATTTAGAATCAGATGTTTCTGAGGTTTCCAGGACAATGAGCTCTCATCTTCCTCTTTTCATGGGAGAGGTACACCAGAACTTCAAGTCCTCTAAGTAAAAATTACATTTCCCTGCCCATCAGGCATTTGGCAGCAGACCTGGCCACTTTCCACACTCCCAGTTCCCTGACAGTCTGTTTAGCCATTTTCCACAGAAGAGAGTGTGCAGATTCTCTTTCTCCAGCTCATCCCAACAAAAACTCAGGGACAGGGGGAGCTTTGAAGGAACAAGAATAGTTTTGGTGTGATCAGACTACCTTGGTGATTTGGAATGAAATATTGGAATATTTAACTAAGTTCTGCAAAATAAAAATGCAATGAGGAAAAGTAAAGCAATGCATTCTCGTTTTTGCCATTAATTTAAGATTTTCCAGGTCTTCAGAATCATCTGTGGAACCTGAATTTTCATTTCCAGGTAGCTCTTGCCTATCGCATGACACATAGGTGACTTTAAGAAAGCTTTCCTGGATTACAGGAGCCCAAATCATTGCTTTAATTTAGGTCAGATATCTTGAATTTATGTTCATAGTCTGTCACGCACTTATGGATTTTCTGACTTCCTCGTGTTTCTTCAAACCACATTGTACCATATATATATTTGCATATAACATTTAAGCCCATGGGAGGACTGAGAGAGAAAAGACGCACAAAGTGAGGGAAAAATGTATCTATATACTTAGTGAGAAGATATTAAATCTATGGGGATATTTAGAAGAATAACACCATGATATAGCAAGTATTGTGTACATTAGTAGCTAATAAAAGCAGCATCTCATGAGAAAGATCTTCCACTGTCCAAGGTTTTGAAGATCCACAGCTTTTGAAATTAAGTTCATGACAGTAAAATATATTTTTCATATAATTCTTTGTATGAAAGTTTAGTTATTTCTTTCTTTCATTAATCAGACTATTCAGGGAATATATTTGTGCTTTTTCAGCATTGGCCTGTTCGTATCTTTTTGAAAAATAGTGGAAGGTCAGAATCCTCAAACCTTTTAAAAATGCTACAACATCCAGAAACTGCAAAATTTGTTTTAAAAAATAAACTTTTTAACACACCTAAGATGGGATCAGCTCACAGCTGGTCAGTACAATTACCTACAGTTCTTCCCCAGAGATGGTCCAGCCCATGCAACGATTTTGACTTGTATTTTACTCCTGCAAGTATCATTCATAATCAGTGGGACCACTGGCAATATTCAGATTGGGCGTGCATAAATCTTTGCAGAATGTCAGGTCTGTCCAAATAAACCAGCTCAACAACAGGCAGGAGGGAGGTTATAAGAGGGAGAAGGGATGTCAGGATTTCTGTATTTAAGTGTCTGGGATAATCCATCTAGTACACCATAATAGTACCTGTCGTGCTTCCCTGCAAGAAGCAGCTGGGAAAGAGAGCCTCTGAATATCATGTGTTTTGCTTGAAAACCTTGCACATTGCACTTCAGGATGTTCTCATGCTACATGCATGGCCAGGTTGGACAGAGTCTCGTTTAACATGGTTTATTGTGTGGTGTCCTTGTTTATGAAGGAGGGCTTGGAACTAGATGATCTTAAGGTCCTTTCCAACCCTAACTACTCTATGATTCTATGAGTCTATGTATGTTTTTTTGTCTGGTCCTCATACGCTGAAGAAACTTCATCTTGAGGTAATGAATTCACAGAATGAGTGCTTGAGCAACCAGACCTTGTAAACAATAAGTTTATGCAAATGCATCAGCTGTTCTAAAAGTTATGTTTAATGAATAACCATAAAGATAATGTAACTGATTCCCTGATTCAGGAAGACTGTCATTTTGGGTCACAGCAGACTTAAAGGATGTGAGAAATTAGGGCATTCCAGGTATGGTAATGAGACTCAAAGTGATGACGGTGGAAAATCAAGGCTGGAATGAGTGATGTGATAGATGGGACCACTGAGGAAATTTAAGATGGGCAAGAAAGAATAAGACAGATGAAATTTGTGATGGAGTGGATGCCTGAGATAAAAGAATACTGGACTAGTAGAGAGGGGAAAAATCAGCTTGTAGCAGAAGGACATCAGGATGAAGATAGCTAAAAACATAATTTCCATAGCCAGGCTCTAGAATGATCATTTAAAGAAGAGAATAATTCAGGAGCTGCAATGTATCACAAGCAGAGGCAAGGATGGGTGGTGTTACACTGGCATACAGAAATGGGTGCATAGCTCAACAGCAAGATGTTTATCTGTCTGCAATACCCTGGTTCCTTGAAATGAGATGGACACAGAGCCAAGCAGCCTCGCAGTTAATGTAGATGTCAGAGGATAATAACATGAGACAACTGCCCAGGTGAAGGAGTGAATGTTGAAGGAATGGAGCTGATGATGGAGGAATGAAAGGAAGAAACCAGCAAGCTTAAGATGAGAAAATGAGGAGTTAAGGATAGAGCTTTATTAAGCCATCCCAGAAGAGCTGACAGAGCCAGTCTGATACATGAGAGTAAAATTGAAAGAGATATATCACAGGCTGAGAGTTGCTAGGTTTCAGAAAGATGTTAATAACTCTCCATCTTTCACGTAGTCTGAATATGGGCTGAAGTTTTCTGCACAAAAATTCCCATTGGGTTGGCTCATTTCACTTCACCTGCAAACACTGAAAAATAGCTTTGGATAAATAAGCAGAGAGTAATGTCCCCTCTTTGAAAGTATTAAAGCAATTTATATGAGCAAAATGTAATTAACTGAACTGAAATTTAGCCAGCAGACTGGTTTCACATTTCTTCTGAAGTAAAGCCACCAGAAACAGTCAGGATTCCCTCTAGTGTGAAGCTAGAGTATGGTTGCAATCCTGACTCAAGTGGAATAAAAAGGTCTTGGAGCAATGATCCTGAAAGGTGCTGAGTTAACTCTAACCCTTTCTTTTTTCAGTGCAACAAGGCTGCTCATCACCTCTTCTCATTTCCTTATTGTCCTGGGTGGACTTTTAGGGAGTACATGCATGAGGGTAATTTGAAAAGCTAACCTTTATGAAGGAAAAGGGAGGCCTAGTCTTGCGACTATAGGCTCAGGGTTTGACCAATGAAAGTTGCTTTGTGCTGCTGAAAAAGGTTTTGTGTTAGGAAGAGAAGGATGTGTGGAAACCTCATAGCAACCTTCCGGTACCTGAAGGAGGCCTACAGGGATGCCAGAGAAGGACACTGCATCAGGGACTGGAGTGATAGGACAACATTGGAACTGATTGCCCAGAGATGTGGATGCTTCTTCCCTGGAAGTGTTCAAGGGCAACTTGGATGGGGCTTGGAGCAACCTGGTCTAGCAGAAGGTGTCCCTTTGTCAGGGGGTTGGAACTGGATGACTTTATGGCTCTTTCCAACCAAAACCTGTAGCATTCTATGATTCTATGACCAATCATGACTCTGTAAAAGAATCAGATTTAACAGAATCACAGTCCCAAATGGTATAGCTGGAAGATGGCCAAGGCATATTTCAGGATAGAAAATCTACTGGGCCAGATTCACAATGTGCCTGTCCCTCTTAACAGAGGTGGTGATGAGAAATGCTATAATCCAGACAAGGATTCCCTAGTAGGTCTGTCTGCCTGGCCATGAGGTATTCCACCTTCTCTGCAACCTAGCCAGATGGGTGAGTGAGTGAGAATAGGAGCAGACATGCAGGGGGTTGGGATTCATGTGGTTATCCTCTGCCATAGCAACCCTCCTCTGGCACATCTTTGCTGAACATAAGTGACAATCTTGCATTTGTAGTTACAGATAAAATGGGAGTCTCAGAAACATGTCTCCTGGGCATCTCTGTCACTGGATATTTGACTGTTTCATTTGTTCTCTGCAGCATCCCACGATTTCTGCTTGCAATGTTATGTTGCCTGTGCCTTATCAATCATAGAATCATAGAATAGTTAGGGCTGGAAACGGCCTTAAGATCATCCACTTCCAACCCCCCTGATATGGTCAGGGACACCTCACACTAAACCATGCCACCCAAGGCTATCTCCAACCTGGCCTTGAACACTGCCAGAGATTGAGCATTCACAGCTTTCTTG
>JAOEHX010018233.1:0-14796 GCA_025448015.1 Bolborhynchus lineola | reverse complement strand
GCAGAGCATGAGGCTCCAAAAGTCCTTGGCCAGACCAAATATCACTAAGCCATAACTAAAAACATTGGTGTTATCAGCACTGTTCCCAGGCTGAAAGTCAAAAATACTGTGCTGCACTAGTTACCAAGAAGGAGAAAAATGACTGCTACTGCTGAACCCAGGACACTACTTTAGAAACAATACCTGAAATCAACAACCTTACTTTTTTGTTCTTTTTCATATTATTACTTGATACCACCATATCAAGAGGTAGAAAGAAGTGAAAACCCAAAGGAAAAGGGAAGTTCCATTTGTTCCTGCATTTATGAGCTCTTGCATCACAATAAAACTACACTAAAACCATAAATTGTTCCTCTAAACACCTACAATAACTAATATTGGGAGCTATAAAGAGAACCCACAAAGACGCTAGGATATTGAGTTCTCTGTTTACTCTCTTGGAAGGTAAAGCAGCTTCCAATTCTTTTTTTTGTCCCATCTTCATGTATAGGTATGAACAGCAGTATTTCTGAAACATTTCAGCCAAAGAAAAAGCGAGACAGCAGGTTGTCACAAGACCCTTTCAATACATAGAAGGAGAAATGTGTTACTGGAGGTCAATGTGTCTGCATTTATTATGGACCTATTGGCCAGGAGGAGGCAATCACTGTCTCCTTTGCTTCAATCTATCTGCTTTAGAAATATAAAAAGCAATACACAGATGAAATTAAAAACCATAAGTGCATTTCGCTAAATGCTCAGGAAATGGCAGTTGAAGAAAGGCCACACTGATTATTAGTCAGACTGTGCTGACATAAAAATGAAAGTAAGCTATACAAGGAAGAAAATTTGTAGAGACATAAAAATATATATCTATAAACAAATGGAAGGAGGAAAACAGTATAGCAATTAACATAATTAAAAAGCTAGAAAAGGGGAAAATGGTAAGGGAAACAAAATACATGGTGAAACATCACATTGGAAAAGCTATAGGTTAGGTATGAGTAATTCTTACATATGCTAGAAACCAAAACAAATTTAAGCAGTGTTAAAGGATCCTTCATGAAGGAAAGTGGTGGAATTTGCTATAAAATAAAGAAATACTTGGAAAATAACTTAATAATGTAGATAGCAGTTAAGGATGACAACGGACTCCCCATTCTACTCCAGCAGCAGCTGGAGTAGATGCTCAGTGGCTACTGTAAATAGTAATAAGACCTAAAAGCTTTCATTAGGAAGGTTTAAGAGATGCATCTGAAAAGTTTCTGAAAAGTTACTGTCTATTTTCAACAAACCCTGAGGAAACATGCTGACCAGTATTGTAACTGAGAATGGTCTGTGGGATATTCAGTCCTTGTGTCACCCTGTGCTTTAATAAGATTAGTGCTGTTGTGGTTTGGTCCTGATAGGCAGCTACGCTCTGCATGGCCACTCACCCATCCCTCCCTACCCGTTATCCCCCAGTGACAGAACCAGAATCTTCTCAGAAGTGAAAAGACAGTGATGCAACACACATCCTGCACAGCCAGAAATATTCCTATTGGGTATAAGGATAAAGAAGTTGCAATAAGACACTAAAAGAAGTTTCCCAGAGATGCTGTACAACTTCCATTCCTGAAAGGCAAATCTGATCTATCTCAGAAGTTGCATGTCATTTGTGTAGAATTTTGGACCATAGACTTCCAGAGGTCTCCTCCAAATTCAATTACTCTAATGCTGAATGCAATGTTTGCCTTGTTTGTACTCTGCCTGAGCTGGTGCAAGATGTGTTTAGGTGTAGCAAACTTGAATTGATAAGTATTGGTGTAAAAAATAAAGATTTGCTCAGTAATATGAATAAGCATTATATTATTTGCTCTAAGAGCTTCTTCAATACTTTGTTAGACTTAGGGACAAAGTTTCCCCATTCTTTGAAGGAGCGGCTTGATATATGAGAAGAGTTAGATTCACTCCCAGATGTATTTCTCATTGTCTCGTCTCTTGTACAAGCTGTTTCTTCTGTGCCTTCATTTTGCTTTTGTTCACCAGTTCTTCTCTAGAGCCTGTGCTTTTGTAAGGATGAGTTTATAGAAGGATGTGAGAGACTGGAAAGAGAATGCTTATACAAACATTAGAGCAATTACAATAAGCAACACATGATCACTGTCAGACACACCAGATATCATTCTCTGTCACAGTTTTTCTCTTAAAACATAGGCATAATTAGTTTTATTTCCTCTGTGCTTTGAAATGTGCAGATTCCTGGAAACATACAGACATTTCAGGGCTAAATAGCATTTGTATTTAAAAAGAAGCCAGTTGAGGAATCACTCACGGGACTATAGCCCAACTGCAACAATTTTAATGAAAAAGTGCCAGAAAAAAAACAATGAAAAGAGCATTTGATTAATGTAAGAACTTCAGTCCAGAGCTGTTAAAGATTCATATGTTGTCATCATAATGAAAATATAATGGATGTGATCAAGAACGTCATTTATCTTCCATTTGTTTCATACCAAAGGTTTATGCAGATCTATTTGTTTATTTTTATTTTTGCTGCCATTCATTTTTCAGAAATTATTTTCTTACTTAGAATTAAAATGAAAGGGAAGGTGCAGGAACAGTCTTTGATATCAAGAATTAGGACTCATCCCCGAGAAAAATAAGAACAGATTGAAAATGCTAGGTAGTAAAGTTGTCTTTGACTAATCAAGAAAGCTCAGGCAACAAGAGAGGTCCAGAAGGGCACGATGATCTTTCTTTGAGAGAAAGAGGCAAGAAGAGATGCTTATTTTAAAGTCTTGCTCATAAGAACAGATTAGGTGCACAAATTATTCTGCAAACACTGAAGCTCATGAAGCTTCCTTTCCTACAGGTTTCGGTTCTGAGCAACCTGATCCAGTTAAAGATCTCCCCGCTCATTGCTGGGGGATTGGACTAAATGAGCTTTGAAGGTCCCCTCCAATCCAAACTATTATATTATTTTATGAATATTCAAAATAATAGGCTGTGGTGTTCAAGGCCAGGTTAGACAGAGCCTTGGGTGACATGGTTTAGTGGGAGGTGTCGCTGCTCATGGCAGGGGTGTTGGATCTGGATGATCTTAAGGTCCTTTCCAACCCTAGCTATTCTATGATTCTATGATTCTATATAGAAATCCTTATATGAATTCTCTAAGCTCTCAGAAGATACGTGCTCACATTATGATTTTTCCCTCAGTGGGGCATGTTTAAGTCCTCAGTTCCCTTAGCTACCCATTTTTTATAACTTTTTAATGACAAAACAAGTTATTTTGAATGTCTCCCAGTTTGATTGCTTTTTTTTTTTTTTGAAATTGACTAATGGTTAAAAATGGAAAAACACACAAACGAATAATTCTGATAGATAAAACAGATATTCCAAGTCTTATTTCCTTAAGACATATGAAAGTGTAAGAAAAAAGATAAAGATAATTCTAATTCTCTATTCATATGTCCTTTATTCATGCCAGTGAGACTGCCAGCATTTCTGTATCTCATTATCACCCATCCGGCTTCAAATCCCACTTCTTTAATTGCTGTTATGTGATCACGTTCCCATAAAGATCAATATCCATTGCCAGTGGTTTATTGGTATTTAATTATATTAAATCTCTGATATTATGCTATAGTCTCTTTCACTTTTAGTTTTAGTCTATACTCACTTTCATTAACTAATAAAAAAACAGATAAATATAATTTCTTTCTCAATAAATGATGTTTTGTCCAGGATATACACCAGGTTAAACTTGTGGTAATGAACATAAGCCATCCTGAATCACACTTTTGTTTGACTAATATAACAGAAATCTCAAGTGAGAAATAAACTCATCCCACTTATTATCTCAGTTATTGGCTTTGCAGATAAAGGAAGCAGAAGAACACCTAATTTTGTAGGTCATTTGAGGGACCCATTGACAGACAGCTCAAGCTTCATGTTCTTGTAATTACAGTCTCTGTAGGAAGTTAATTTTTATGATGGAGACAAAAATGCTGGTAAGGACTGGAATCAATGCTTCAGTTGTAATATATTGACTCTCAGGTGCTAGTGATGACTTCCTGCACCTGAGATGTGTCTCAGAGATGCAATAATTTCATATTTGTTTTTCTAGTTCTTTAAATAGAGTGCTGGAACATTCAGCAAAGCAAACATTTAATTCCTCTTTGGCATGAACTGAAGCACACACTTGGTGAGTTGTCATGCACAGCTGATGGGTATTGTCCAGCTGTGGAGTGGTCATTTTACAACCAGTTCTGCCTTATGCTGCTGTTTGATCATGTTTATAAAATCATAGAACCATAAAATGGTTTTGAAAGTTTAAAATTTATCTTGACCAATTGCCTCTGCAATCAGCAGGGACATTTTCAACCAGATGGGTTGTTCACAGCCCTATCCAACCTGATCTTGAATGTTTCCTGGTATGGAATACCTACCACCTCTCAAGGCACCATGACATATTTGCTCTGCTCTCCTTTGCACAGACATACCTACGTGGGTTTGACGCTATAATGCCTTCTAGTGGACATTTTCACTCTTACTTCTAGATCAAGTGTTACCTCTCTGAATTCCTACTAAGTTACTTCCTCTCAGGCATTTCTATTTTCAGCAATGGAGAAGATGCCGTTTGTCATTGTTTGTGACAGGCCTGATATTGGTATCACAAAGCCTGAGGGGAATAAAAGAATAAACACTTGATAAAAGAATGATTTAAGATTAATAGTTGCCTGGTGAAGATTCATGATAAAACATCCCATAAAGACATTGCTTGCCCACAGTGCAGAATTGCTTTAGCAGTCACGGCTCGGTGAAATAGAGCAGAAAGAGGAAGTCTCATTTCAGAGGATGCTTATCTCTTTTGCAGCCTTATCTCTGCTCCAGACATGTGGTGAAAAGTTGGAAACTACTTTTTGGAAGAATTACTCGGAAGCAATTAAGACAGGTCTTTTGTGAGAGGTAACTGGTCTTCTCATGGTACTATAAGTCCAAGCAGAGGGGAAATATATGTAGATATGAATACATATATTTAATACTAATACATATATGACTGTATTCTGCAACAAACACATTTTTTACTGACTTCCTGGTATTATGTTTGTAAACAGAAACATCAAAATATCACAAATATCTGTCTGCTTCCTGCTATCACTTGTGGCTCTCAATGGCAGCTGCAAGTGATATTTCTGCTGAAAAAGAATCAAACCTCACTACTCTAAGCAAAGGAAAACATCTTCAGCAATCAAGAAGTGATTGCACTCAGCTGATTGTTTCTGCTGGCAAATGACAGTGATTAACACTATGCCAGTGCTTCTCAAAAAGTTGGTTCATCTGTGTCTGTGCAGTGTTATTCTCAGCAGCAGCTTGGTTTCTTCAAGACTCAGTAAGAGAAGAAATTGTAATTGACTTCTGCAAGTATTGATGCTCATTCACTCAAAGGAACTGAGCTGCTTCCAGAAAGTGAAAGCTTCATGAAGTTTTGCAGACAATAATCACAGCCCACACTTGCTCCTACACACAGTCCCTTGAGAAACTGAGCAGCTGATGCTTTAGGCTCCATTTGAACTCTTTGGTCATGACCTAAGGTGTGAGGTGAAGAGGGAAAGGCAGTGCTGCTGCTGCATTTCCATCTTGATCTGAAAAATGCCAGTCACGGAAGGATGTTGCTTCCCTTTCTAATAAAGGTTAGGCTGAATTTCAACGAGAGACCACTGAGCACCATTGAAATTCTGAACCCATTTGTCTCTTTCCCCTGATGGCACTTTATAAAAGTCTTCACAGATCAATTATGGATTAAGTAGGAAGCTGACAAAGGGGTTTGCTGCCTTTAAAATTGCTCAGTTGTCTCTGAAATGTTAACAGGTATTTGAGCTGGTATGTCAAGGTGTTATCCTACTTATTTCCCTGCATTGAGTCTGTCTGGTCTCCTTGAGCCAGGTTCTCATTGCATTTAGACTCCAATGCTCTAAAGCAATGATGTTATCACATTTTAGCATGTATGAAGCCACATCAACATATTTGAGGTTAAGGAAGAGCTTGTGGTAGCAGTTCAGCAAACACTTAGATCCACTGACATCCATAAGGTTAAGTAATTTAATCAGGGTTTTAAACTAGAGTAGGTGTCAGCAAAATATCCCCTGTACTTCTTGAGAAAAGAATCTTCCTGTAACTCTCACTGAATTGGAGAGTTTTGACCATTAATTTCTAATGTGTCTTGAGATGGCTTTGTTCTGATTTCATTTCTGCTCTAGGAAGTACAAGAACGGGATAAAGTAATCGTTTCCATAAACACCAAGGTGAAAAAACCCATGATGGTGCTATCACCTTCTCTAATTTGGCTATTATCACAGAGAACTATGTGCAAATGGTACATTTATATGCAGTTTGCAAATGGCTTTGCTAATTCCAGCCACTCAATGTGTCCTACATATGCCCCATGTGGTGTCTGTGGGCGAAGCAGATAAACAGTTGAGTTTCTGCAAATATAGTGTTAGGATCAGCATTTTGCTTAAAAATTGCTTTTTCGAGGGGTATGAATTAGCCTGTTTATTCCCACACAGGAGCAAAAGAACTGAAGAGTTCACTTTATTTAGATGGGATCATAAATACTGGTTTGCATCTAATTTAAATGCTACTGGCAAACACGTATTTTTAAGTGAAATTATTTTTTATGAGACATGAAAAATGCTGCACAGTTAGATGCCAGTCAAAGGAATTATAGCTTTAAAATATTCTTGTAAAGTTATATTTAAAATTCTGACATTAATACTGTTGAGATTTCAATCATATTAATAGCACTTAAAAATAAAATAATTTTGTTGTTCTCACTGCTAAATAAGTTTCAATGAAATGACTTCCTGAAAGAGATTTTATTAATTTATCTTTCAACTACTGATGCAGTGAATGAGAATTCAAGTGATCATAGTTCACTCCCACCTTAGATTTTCCTTGTTGTTATTCTCTCATACCCTCAGTTTTACCACCTGTAAAATGGAGCTGAAATTATTTCTTTTACCCAATCCCTATTTTTGGCAATTTTTTACTAGAAGTACTGCAGGCAGACTCCAGCAAATGGGGCTGTTGTTTGGCTGGAAAAAAAATCTGTTCAAGACAAAAAAAGTAATCACTTATTGGATTTTCACAGTTCAAGCAACAAGCAAATGCTAGGATTGGGACAAAATTAGTTTGGCTTTTTTATATATTTTGAAACATAGAAATAAGTGAATGTCTCTTCATGTACTTGTTGGATGCAAAACGCATTCAGCATTCAGATCTCAGAGGTCTGGAAATATTTTCTCTGGTTACTATAAAACTGGGATAATACATAGTACAGTTAATTCAAGAACTCTATGAGGCATTATATACCTCATATATACACCTGTAGTCACAGCATGTCTCACTTTTTGACTTCTCTGTTTAGATAAGAATTACATTAGGTAAAAAAGTATTTAAGTTTGCTAAATGCTCTCTTTATGTGGTGACACATCCTGGCTCTTTGGTTATCTTGTCAAATAATGTTCCACTTAAAATATGTCCGAAAGAAACTTGCTTACTGTTCTTCTTATGCTTTAGCTGTCACAGAAGCATAGAATATTCCTGCCTGATTGTGGAATTACTAAAACTCAGGATATTTCTGGTGAAATTTATGGATTATGGACAAGAAACATAGATACCATATATATATGTGTGGGTGCACGTATAATGGATACCATACTCTGGAATGTGCTATGTGAATATTCGTATTTCTATGATACAGGGCATTCTTTTTCATGTTACAACCTAATAACTGTATATGTACACATCCCCTAAATTGCCATAAATACACATACCTAAATATTTATAATTCAGTTATGAACTAAAGTATGATGGAACTACGTAGTAAAACTATGACAGCTTGTCTTTAAAAGCAGTGCTTTCCCAATGTAACTTAACATTTATTTCCCAGAACCACCTATAACAGGGCTCCTAACAGTCAAATTTTTGTAGCTTATAGTATTTCTACTAGACCTGCCAACAAGGAAAGCAATAAGCAGTAATATTGCAGTTTTGAGTGGAGTGATATTCAGTGCCATAATAAGACACTAAATTCTAGGCTTTCTCCCTGGCTGCTCATTCTTGCTTCAGGAATGTCCAGGTGTCTAAGTCCTGTTTTACTGACTGTCAGTTTTGTGCTGATGTTTCTGATGCCTTAATGCATCTGCAGGAGCATGAGATACTTGCTTGTGGGCAGGTACATCGAGACCACTTTGGTATGAGATTTCTAGGTGTCATGCATATTTGAACAGAGTCAACCTCAAAATATACAATGTAGTAACACACCGAAGATATCCCTACTTTGACATTTACTATTCAGCTTGGACGTTGTCTTTCAACAGTCTATGACACAGGAGGTGCTTTTATATGTCTGTTGTGCATCTTATAAGACACAGTACGGCAACAAGACCACCTAGGAAGAGCTTTAACAGGTAGTACAGCAGTTGATTGCTTCTGGCAGATAAAGTTAAATAGCAGCTTATAGACTTGCTTATAGTGTCTAATGTTCCTAACAGATCATGCCAGCTGCTTCTGTTTGGCTGATTACTGATTAAGGATTGCCCACTCTTTTTGAGATAATTCCTCGTTAGATAGTATCAGATCTCTTCTCCAGGCACTACTGGGAAGCACATATATAACTGCTAAGTGGAAGCACAGTCCTCAGGATTTATTAGCAGGGACTTTGGGAGTTACTGTTGCAGAGGGCTTTGAATTTCTTATTAAGATAATGTTGGATTGAAGGAGTCTGCACAGATGTGGTCTCTGACGCTATATGGAACAACTGCTCTAGCTTCTGCCTCCTGGAAAGCTCCTCTGTGGCTTCAGGTGAATTGAAGGTGGTGGTGGCTTCATGTGTGAAAGATGCAAACCAGCTTAGATGTTGAATTGCCTATTGCAAGAGCTATAGGAAGATGTTTACAGAATGTAATTTAGCTATGCTTTTAGTAGGAGTTTGGATCTGAAAATCTACAGAAGTCTTTTCCAGCATCTATTACTCTTTATTATCCCCATACAGTGTGCTTTTTGGTCCTCCTAGTGACCTTTTCCTTTCTTCTGATATCAGATTTAATTACGAACAGTAGGTGGGAAGACTGAAACAAGATGCTGGGCTAATAAATTTCCTATGCAGGAATCATGTTGCATATTAGGAAAGCTCTAAGGACACCAAGAAGGGGCATAAGTTAAGAGACAGGAAGCATTTCACACTCTCATCATCTGCAAAGTTATGCTCCTGAGCAGCTACAAACTACAGGCTGAGTATGTTTGGATATTCATGTACACATATCCAAATACCCAGTGGGAGACAGCCTCTTAAACTGAAGGTAGGTGGGTATTTATTTGAAATGTTTATTTTCTTATACTTTAAGACAGTTATTTTGTTTAGCTGCTCAGCAACATGCACTCACAGAGCTGTATGCCACCGAGAGCTGTCTTTTAAGCTGGATTTTGAAGCCATTGAGCTGACACTCACATCTCGGTCCTTAAGGACCATTTCCTCATACAAATTCAGCATCTGTACTTCAAAGAAACACATAAGGTTAAATAGGAAAGAATATCTTTGCTGTTACAGAAAGAGGAAAACGCCTCTTATTCATTTCACTGACTAACAGGCATTTGTTCCCTAATGTTATTTTCATGTCTGGTAAACCATATATTTATCAGAGTTTAAACCAACAAAAGTACAAGAAATCAGCAGGAATCCCATTTAACCTCATATTGGGCACACTCAGCAGAGGTATTAGGCACACTGAGCACTAATGAATTATTTAAGATGGCAGAAGATATTAAACGTTCTGTGGGCAAACAGCCAAATAGTTGTCTTTGAGAATTTCTGTCTTCTAATAGAAGCCCAGGATATTTTAGCTAATAAATGACATCTCAACTGTTTATACAACAGAGTTTGTCTCTGAAGCTAAAAACTGGCATTCCAGGAATGATGTGGGCATCCTGTATCAAAGAAACCATGGTGGAAGGTATGCTGGAAGGATGCCTTCAGAATTGCCCAGACCTGCTGTGTACTTTTGCCACTGATAACCCCTATGCTCATGGAGATGGTAAGAGCAGTGACAGAATGGAGGTTTGCATGAGCTGGAATACAGTGAGGCTTTAACAGTACAGCAAGGACAAAAGAAATACAAATTCGAGCTGTTACCTGCAACCTACAATTGCACTGGTTTTGAGTCCTCGGTAGCTAGCTCCAGCTCAACAAGATGGCAATTTAGCTGAAGCTTATATTCTAGACCTAGCTGTACTGAAGCCACGCTGCAGAGCTGAAAGTACTCTATAGACACTGGCAGACAGCAAAGCTTTATAACGAGTCTTGAAGTATTGCTGTCTAACCTTAGAAAAAGTATAGCTCAAACTCTATGTGGAAGAACATATCAAATAAGTAGGGAAGATTGAATCACCTCCACCTCTATAGTTTTGCAAGAACAAATGATCTCTTTGGTTCTTATTTCTGCACTCAAAAACTATACACAGCACTAAAGAAAAAAGATTAGAAAAAGCGAAAGATAGATTCAAGCACTAGTAAAAATAGTGAAGAGAAGATGAGATCAGCTTAGAGAAAAAAAAGGGTCAATCCAAAAACCACAAACTATAGCAGAAGCCAACCCTACAAAGGGAAATCGTGAAACAGTGGGAGATGCATCTCGAAGTTAGGTTTTGTCTTGTATATAACCACCACTGGTATTTCAGCCTGGTGTTTAGGAGGTATCGTGATTCTTTAACTTATCTTTCTAATGAAAAATAATTCAGCAGTTCCCCTTTGCCCTTGCAATTTTTATTTCAGTGTTTAAATGTGTAGCATTGTCATGACCTCACAAGGCAGAAGAGTCTTTTCGTCAGAAGCAAATCAAAGGAAGAGTTATTTCGATTTAAATTGTTTGACTTTTTTGTGTAACAGTTCAGTTTACTAATGACTTCAGGGTCTGGGGATTATGATATATGTACCTGAAGGATATAAATATCAATCTAGAAAATAAGTTAATGGGATAGAAAGAAAGTAAAATAATAAGTACTGGATGGTTCTGATTGTTAGATGCATTATAATGGAAATAATGAGAAAAACCACGTATGTTCTTATGCTGATGTCCATTAGGAAAGGGATTACTTTCCTCTGAGTTAGACCGAAAGGTAAGAAAGTCATTATTAGATCTATTCTACCCAAAAGGTATTAAGTTTCCAGGAGTGTACTGTAAAATAGTGTTTTGTGCAGAGTTTGGACCCTGGCATTCAGTTCTACTGAAGGACACTCAAAAGATTCTCCATGCGTTCGAGAAGACCTTAATCAACCAGATTTTTTTTCTTTTTCTCTGTATTTGATATCACTTAGACATTTTGTTTGGTTTTCAGTCAACTTAAAAGCACACTGTAAGAATGAATGCTTGTGCAGGGGTAGTGCTTCTTGTCCCAGTTGTTCTTGCGCTGGAGTCTCACAGAAGCAATAGCTGTCAGACAGGCACTTACGCTAATTACCATGATGACATTAAAAGAATTGGGAAAGTGCCCTAAAGTGTATTCCTCTCCCAACACTCATCCCAGCAGAAGGTAACATTTACTCCTCAGCCTGGGATAAATTACCATATTAATTATTCAAAATACTTAATGCCATCAAATAGGAATGAATTTACCAGATGCAGTCATGATCCAGACACAAGAAATCAACAGAGTTTAAAGGCCTCAATTCTCCATGAATAACTAACTGGGTCTTCTCATGAAGTGCAGGTAGCAGAGAGTGTATGAATTGCCTGAGGAAGGAGGAGGGAGGTCAGCCCAAATTGCGGCTCCAACTAAGAGTGAATTTTCCCTTCTTCAAAAGCCCATACCTACGTTAATGTCAACACCTAAGGGAATACTTTTAGTGTGATGGACTGACAGAGAGCTCTGAGAACAGGATGCAGCTGTGCAAACCGACTGTGCTTTGAACCAGTGGAATAAACATCCCATGCTCTGGTGACTGCACAATGAGATTAGCACAGGTAAACCTTCCTTTGTTTGATAGTCGCTGCCATCATGAAACTCTGTTGGGCAGGGACTGTAGCTTATGACACATGGACAAATCTGTGACATTGGAAATCTAGCCCAATTCTTAAGATGCATATTGCAATCAATGGTTATCCACAGGAGAAAATTCAGCCCCTGTCATTCCTTATTCACTAGGGACAGTTCCTGTGCTTGTTATGATACAGAAACCAGATGTTTCTCCATGGCCTTTTACTTGACATTTCCTAGCACTGACCTCACAGCATGGAGCAGTTTGTGTTTGCTGGCTCAGGCGTAGGAAGGTGGATAGTTGGAGTCTGCTTGCATACAATAGCTATAAAAGTTCAACTCAGTCATGGCTTATCCCCACAGAAGCAGTGTGGTGGAACAGCTTTTAGAAATACAAAGTCAAATTTGCAGTCCTAATCAATATAAAGCATATCTAGGTGAGAAGTTGTTTTGCTTTCTCTAGTTTTGGGGTACATGAGTGTGCAGCTGAGTGGTTAACATATTTTGCTTCTTAAAGCCTTCCTTTTGACTTCGTCTTGCCTTGACAGTTAATGTAGTTAACGGTGGGTAGACATTAAGCACTATTTAGGTGTAGGGAATGAAATTCAGGTTATGGCCTTTCCTAGCTCAGTGTTCTCCCAGTAAAGTGTCACTCAGAGACCACTGTGGCTGCCCTCATTGCAAGACCTGTGCCAGGGTGCTGGCAGGGAGGGCTGCAGGCTGGCCTTTGTGAGGAGAATCCAGGGATGCTCTGTGCCCTCTTCCAGCCTTTATCTTGGCCTTTCTCATTTTCCTCTACACCTTTTGAGGGACAGTGGACCATTAGGAACAGAGCTGGCAGTTGTCCATGGCTAAGGTGAGTTAAGTCTGCCCCTCCACTCCACCAGTTCTTCCTCCTCCTCTGAAGTGTTCCTTCTTTCATTTGTTTTTCCCTTACTTCTCATGCTACTGTGCAGTGGTTTTGGTCTTTTCTTAGAATAAGGCCATGTCCAGCATAGAGTGGTACCCATCCTCCTCACACGCATGGGACATGAACACCCTTAAAGGCTCTTAGCCACCCAGCACACAACTTCATTTTGGCAGTGAGCTCTCCCCAGACCACATGAACTGATGACCATGGGAGGGATGAGTAGTGCCTTCAGTCTTGCCTGAATCAGCAAGTCTTGGGGGAATGCTCTGACAAATGAGCTGGGCAGAGGATGAGCAATGCTTGTCACAGAAACACCTAATCCATGCACTAATTTGGGCACCTTGATTTACATAGACAGAATTTCTTTCCTCCTCAGCATATCAACACCAGAGTGAAGCAGAAGCACCATATGGGAAAGGGGATATTCCCAAGAAAATGAATGGTGCTAAGCTGGTGGGATGGTGGAAATGCACACATGCTCCTTCCATCTTCTAATTCCTTCTCATACTGATTTTAAGGCTCAAAAGCGTGTGACGTGGTGGGTACCTTCGGCATTTTCTATGAATGTAGAATGACATCTCCTCCTCTAAAGGGACAAGATGCAATCTCAGAAAATGAGTGCTCCTTCTTGGTTGACTCCTGTTGGATGCTCACTTCTTGTCACTGAATCCTATTTAATTACATCCCTTTCAGCTTTCTGCACCCAGTCCTTCTTCCCTCCTGCTTGTCTGCTCACTACTGAGAATGACAGCAAATTATTTTGGCATGTGCTGAGGGAAAGGGTGAAAATTAAGTGGAAGAAACAAAAGTCTGAGAGACAGTAAAGCATGAATGCCATGCTCTCAGCCTGACTTGCTGTGAAGCGTCACAGCTATTGGGAACTACATCAGGAACACATTCCTTTGGGATCAGCTACTGGAGCACACTGTCTCCAAAACATTTTAAAAACAAAGAGCATCCAGAGATCAGAAGCAGAAAAATGTCAGACTAAAAAACAGTCCTTCATTCCTACAAACTAGTGAATGTGATATTAAAAATCCTATGCTGTGTGGGTAAATATGACAGGATGAGCTGGAATTCTGTGGCAGTATTGGAAATAAATCAGCTATGAGATTTTCTACATTTGTAAATGTCAGAGGGGTTCAGGAAAGCTTAACTTGGGCTCTTCGATATCTTTGATAGTGGGTACTTAGAATCATAGAATAGTTAGGGTTGGAAAAGACTTTAATATCATCTAATTCCAATCCCCCTGCCATGGGCATGGACACCTCACACTAAACCATGTCACCCAAGGCTCTGTCCAACCTGGGCTTGAACACCGCCAAAGAAGGAGCATTCACAATTTTCCTGGATAACCTGTTCCAGCACCCCATCACCCTCACAGTAAAGAACTTCCTCCTTATATCCAATCTAAACTTCCCCTGTTGAAGTTTGAACCCATTACACCTTGTCTTCTCACTACAGTCCCTAATGAAGAGTCCCTCCCCAGCATCCTTATAGGCCCTCTCAGATGCTGGAAGCTGCTCTGAACTCTCCACATCGCCTTCTCTTCTCCAGGCTGAACAGCCCCAACTTTCTCAGCCTATCTTCATACAGGAGGTGATCCTTCTGTTAAAATTAATTGGTTTGTGGTGTTCATTGCACATGCTGTTCACACTCTACCTGTATAGTGTGATATGGTGTGTGTTTGGTGGCATTTTATCCCTTCCGATCATGTAGTAGGTTCTGGGGAAGGACATGAAGGTTTAGTTTGTCCAGGCCCTGTGCAATGACAAGAGAGAAAGTGAAAATCCTTTTCCTTCCCAGATAACCTGAGTGTCCTGGGTTCAGCAGTAGCAGTCATTTTTCTCCTTCTCAGTAGCTGGTGCAGCACTGTGTTTTTGACTTTC
>JAOEHX010018231.1:16271-27297 GCA_025448015.1 Bolborhynchus lineola | reverse complement strand
AGGGACTCTTTGTTAGGGACTGTAGTGATAGGACAAGGGGTAATGGGTTCAAACTTAAACAGGGGAAGTTTAGATTGAATGTAAGGGTGAAGTTCTTTATCATGAGGGTGGTGAGGCACTGGAATGGGTTTCCCAGTGAAGTTGTGAATGCTCCATCTTTGGTGGTGTTCAAGGCCAGGTTGGACATAGCCTTGGGTGGCATGATTTAGTGGGAGGTGTCCCTGCCCATGGAGTGGGTGTTGGAACTAGATGATCTGAAGGTCCTTTCCAAGTCTAACTATTTTATGATTCTATGATTCTAAACTAAAAGATGCTGCATGTGGTCCCCTCACCTTATTTCTTATTCAGTAGTTAAGTTCTTCTCTTTCTCTCTTTTTTTTTTTTCCATTTTTGTTTGCCAAAAATTTCATATGTCCAGAAAGTGGTCAGAAGTGAACAGATAATGGAAAGCAGAGCTTACTATGTATCACAGTAATGCTTACCTGCCAAACCCACAACTTTTTAACTGAGTTTGAAACAATCCCCTGAAACTTTACCAGTGAAATGCTGCAGAAGATTCCTGAGAACCAGAAAATGAAACTGAGGAGAAATGGAAGTGAACTAGCAATGCTTTCACTATCCAAGGCAGGGCCATGCCTAGTTTAGAGAGGGCATTAATAGTGAAAACCTAATCTGGTCTTCACATTTCTTTCAAATATATAACATGCAATTTTGCAAGGCAATTTAGTATGCAAAAATGTGCTGGGTGGACATGAGGAGCTTGGTGCTATTTGTGCAAATACAGTACACATTTAGATTATTGTGGGACTGAAGCCAGGTTACTTGGGAGCAAGAACGCAAACCTTATGTTCAGCCTCCTGGCAGGGAGCACTCCCGCCAGAAGCATGATTAATCCCAGCGAAGCAGGGTGTTTATAGGGTGTCACAGTCCTAGTGGAGCTGCCCCTTATGGATGCACACCAGGCAGCTGTGTTTGGACTCATGCTCTGGATCCTTGTTCTTTTCTGTTCCCCTGGGTCTGGGCAGGCTCTGAATGCTGACTGTGGCGCTGGCCTCTCAGGCACACTTTTCTGTTAGCACCTGCTGTTGTCCCCTCCTTTAACCTTCTTTTGGGGATGTACCACAGAGATTATAAAGGGTTATTTTTTACGCTATCCACAAGCATCTAGTTGGCTTAACATCGGAGATTTGAAGCAGGAGGAATGTCTGTACACTGTTTTCTTCTCCTTGGGGCCTGGAGCATTTCCTGGGGTTTGGATGGTGCCATAGCAGTCCTGGATCCCCTCTCTTGTAGCCTAGTACTAAAGCTTACTCTTCTCTTCACAAGTCAACAGACTTATCTCTAACTCTGAGAAACTCCCCATCATTTTTCAGAGCTCAAGTCAGAGTGTTCCCTGGCTTAAGACCAGTCCTTCTTAGCATGCTTCTTCCTGACACTCCTCTGTCTTGTCCTTTTACTGGCAGTTTGTTTTAAATTTATTCTGTGACTCTATAAATAAGTGTAAAGTAAATATGCCCTGCTTGAAGCACCATTCATCTTACTTTCCCTAAGGTGGTTCAACTTGAATGAAAGTTTGTTTGCATTAAGGGTTCACATTGCTCTCTGTTGTGATGCTTCAGTTTCAATCTAGGAGGCAGCTCTCCTGCTCAATATAAGCAGTTTCAAAAAATTTACTGAATTTTGTCATTTTCACTTAGAGAAATTTCACAAACTACTAGACAGAGTCAGGGCATGAATTACTGTCCTGGTCCGTGGTCTGTGAGCAGTCTTCTCACTCTGCAGGTTGCAAAATTAAAGCTATGAATTCAGAGTTAGAAATCATGATTAGTTCATAGTACAGAAAATAGCTGTGGTATGGGCCACCTTGTCCTTTGATAAGTTAATTTCTGACTTTGCCTCTTATTTCATAGCTACTCAGGATTTACGAGTTTGGGTTTGTTTTTAAAAAGCTGCAGTGGGCTGGGCAAGCACATTCTGTTCATGCCTTTTTACCTGAAGTTCACTAAAACTGTCCAGCATCAAAACACCACTCAAGGTGTTAAAAATGTACATCTAGCTTCAGCATCTACAGCCTAATTGGATATCACTTAAACACTAAGTTACAGTACGATTTATGCATACCTGTGATATAACAGTGAGATATTCTTTATCTAGATGCCCAATAGTACAGCAGATTCTGCTGCTTATCTCTCTGTTATTGTTGAGGGAAGCCCATTTTCTGTGTGGAAGACAGCAGAGTCACAAATCAAGAATGTGAGCAGGCAAAGCATATAGAGGAGACAGTATTTAAGTTCACTTGTTATGTTCCCATCATTGAAGAATTTAAGAAGTCAAATTGTCTCTTCTTACAGAGTTGTTATTTTTTTATTCCAAGCAGGGAGTAATGTCAGCTCCTGTGCAGAATAAAGTGGTGAAACTCATACTGCACCTGGAAACTATCCATAGTCTTTGTGTTTGTGGAATTCCTTTTCTTGACCTTGTGGCCTCAAGTATGAAAAGCTGCCATACACACTCTCTGGCTATAGATACTCTTGAGATCCTATTTCAAATGTGTTGGGGTTTTGTGGGGTATGTAATACCTGTGCTGAACTGTTCTTCCCCATGTGCCTCTCTTTCACTTTGAGTTTCTGAGTCTCAGCCCACATTTCACTCCTCTCTACACATGGACCTCATCAACACAGAAGGAGAAATGGTAGGAGAATGCCTGTTCAGTGAAGGGCTTTTCCAGAAGAAAAGGGAGAGATCTGAATACTTGGCTTCCTCTGATGTGGGTGGGAATTCTGTCCAGTGTTAGGGAAAATCCTGCTACATCTTGTACATGCTGCCCCACAGATTTCTGAATTGAAGACCTCTCTGCCTGGTTACACACCTGATGTGTTGTGATAGTCTATTTGTGACTTAAGCTACTTGCTTGTGTTCTTGCAGTGTGATCATTATCTGTTGTTTTGTTGGGTTTTTTTTTGTCATTCTACTGCTAAGGATATCTTATTTTGTCAGGTTTGGGATGAGACTCTTGCCAAATCTGCAGAGGCTTGGGCTGCTACGTGCATTTGGGACCATGGACCTTCCTACTTGCTAAGATTTTTGGGCCAGAACCTGTCTGTAAGAACTGGAAGGTAAGCAGATACCCTACAAAACAGTTACTTTGTCAGTCTTTGAACACCTTTTAAGATCAAGATCTCAGACTGATGCAAATTGTCAACCAGTATTCTAGTAATAATTGATATCCATCTTTGTTCATTTGGCTTAATTACTGCTTAATGCTGTGCCTCTAGTGGTGCATGGAGAAATGTATATTTAGGTGACTTGCATCAGAGGAATTAGCAGCAGAAAGTTCCAAAATACTTAAATCTAAAATGACATTTTTTTCTTTCTGTATTTTAAACAAACCTAGATATCGGTCTATTCTCCAGCTGGTAAAGCCATGGTACGATGAGGTGAAGGATTATGCTTTCCCTTACCCACAGGACTGCAACCCCAGGTGCCCCATGCGATGTTACGGACCCATGTGCACCCATTACACACAGGTTATATGAATTACATTCTTCTATTCAGAATCTATTGTCCAAAGCTGGACTTTTCTGTGATGTATTTATAGCTCTCTCTCAAATAAATGTGCATATGTATATATATATATATTTCCTATCAATTTGGACTTCACCAATAATAAATATTTATTCAGATGGTTTGGGCCACTTCCAATCGTATAGGCTGCGCAATCCACACATGCCACAATATGAACGTCTGGGGATCTGTTTGGCGACGAGCTGTTTACTTGGTATGCAACTATGCACCAAAGTGAGTTGCTTTCTTTTAAATATTTTTTACTTTTATACTTCATGCATGTTTTGGTCTTCTCATAGAATTGCTTACTCCCTTTTCTGCAGTTTAACCTCTTTTGCTTTCTTCTGCTGGCAGCTCCTTCATTCTAACTTTACATCTGAACATACAAAAAATGCTTGACTTTGGTATACAAGGAAGAAAAGGAAATAACTTGTTTTGTAAGGAACAAACCTAAACCTTTTTTTTTCTTGATTATTGTTATCATCATCATCATCATCATTATCTTCCTTCTTTATGCTGACTCCAATTCACTTTCAATTCCTTATTTCTTCATTCTGTTAAAAATAATCATGGTGACCTAGTCTTTTTCAGGTAAGCAATCCCACTATAGTTCAAACCCTTGATTAACTGTGAACATGTGTTGTTGCCCAAAAGATACTTTTGCTTATGACCATGCTGAATAAGGGTATCCGCACCATAGGTTTCCTACAAAGTCCATCTACCTAAGCTCAGTGTCTCCAAATCTCATCTTGCCTTCCATGTTAGGGTCCTTCAAAGTGTAGACCATAGACAGCCATAGGCAGCCCTGTATCAAGTAGCTGTGCAGACATGTTAGGTTGAAATGAAGAAACTGATTTCCCCCCAGCATTTCCTAGACATCATCCCAAACTTACATCTGGGTGCAGAATGGATCAATAACGTGGCTTTGGGAAAGGTTCAATTTGAAATCTGGTTTGAACCAGTGCTTCATAAGTAGCATGGGCAATGTAAATGGCTAGTTTCCCTGACTCTATATTAGGCAAAGCCACAGTTCTGTACAGAAATCTTATGTATAATTAATTGAGCATGTTTTCCATAAACTTGCAGTGGCACAGGTCCATTTGTGGCAAAAAGCATGCAAGAATATGTAATTTTTCTAGCTGTTACATGAATAAAAGAATTTTTAAAGACTCTGCAACTTAAAAAAAAGATAGGATTTAGTAGGAAAACTGAATTTGGGGAAAATGTCCTGTGGGAATCAAAAAGATTTCTCTGTCATTTTGTCTTTAACATCTAGTAGAAAAGGGTGATGAGAAATGAATATGAGAGATCAAAGATCAGGGAGCAATATTATCTGAATTTTAGCTCTACAACATGGACAAGGTGAAATCAAAGTTTATCAGAGAAACCCAAATATTACTTATTATGTACCTTATTTAGAAAAAAAATAAAAATTAAAAATTGCAAACTTCCAGAGTACATCTGTCAGGTACATATATAGGAAAAGAATTGCTTTATACATTACACCTTATTGAAAACAGCTGTTTTGTGTATAGGTTAACAATGGATTAATGACATTTTACATTTTCTCAGTGTAAAAATCCCACTGTTTCTCAAACAGCAGACCAAAGTCTGGAGTTGCAAGCTTCTTCTCTGGATAAGATTTTGAGTAGAATTTTGGTTTATAGGTAGTAGAATTGGGGATTTCCCATCTACTTTATTGCACAGTCGCAAAAAGGATACTGAGCAGTCTTGTCTGGTTTAAGTTTCTATTTCCAAGAAATAATTAGATTAAGTAGATTTGATTAGAGTCCCTGGGCACACCTGCAGAATTTTATTTGCCAGTCAATAAACTGTGTCTTTCTGAGTAGGGAACTCCTCTAAAGAAGAGGGTGAGTATTACAGCTCTTACCCAAGTTATTGAGGTTGGAATTTGGCAAAGATTTAGGATTTAAAACTCAAATAATTTTCACTGATGCTATGCTGTAATGCTGTAATTCTGAAAAAAGTATCTATGCTTCTGAAATCAGGAAAAAAGTTTAGGAGGATAACTATAAAGTTTAAAAGTCCTTGCCCCTTCTTTTCTAACAGACTCACAGAAATCAGCCGTGTGTTGCATAGAAAATGAAGCTGAAATCAGCTTTCTGGATCTCCATATCTGTTATCAAACTAAATATATTTCCTGAGCACTCAGTCTGCTGTACCCATTTGGAAGAGAAGTAGGAATGAGAAAATTATTTGAGAGATTCCTACTTTATTCCAAGGCACAACCCAGAGCAGGGCTTTTGATCCAATGTTATTGGCTTGGAGGTGGAGGATGAGAAAATGTTTCATAAATAATTGCATTACTCATTGCTATACCATGTCGCATGCAAACTAGAGGAAAGTTCCCTGCTCAGTGAGACATAACATTTAAATAAAAGTCTAATTTTAACTTTCTTTCTGCCTACATCATGAATGTTGCATGAACCAATAAAAGCCAAGGTTTTATATAAGCACCTAAAAGTCTAGATGTGTTTTTCAGATGTTCTTAGATATTTCAGAATAACCTCTTTTCACATGATCAGTTTCCAGACTTGTACCCCTTTCCACTCAGGCTTTATTACACTGCACTATTCAAAAGATGAAAGTCCTCCTTCTCCTCCCATATAATGAGACCACTACAAATGCTCAAATACAGTTCTTATATTACTATTGAGAATACTTTTCATCTTACCTTTTCTCTAACCATGGGTTCTGCCTCAGAGCTTCACAATGTGGACCTAGGGTAGTCCAACCTAAGAACAAGAGTTCACTCAATTTATTTTTCCACCTTTCAAGAGTTACCTTAAAATCAAGTTCTAAGATAACTGCCAGACAAGAAACTGCTAAGGAAAACCTTGCACCAATGTTTATATTGCTAAGGTCTCATAAATATAGCCCTCCAGTAAAAAATACTCTGTCCCAGGCTCAGAGAATCAAAAATCACTTAGCTGTAGCAAAAGCAAGAACACTAGGACTTTACTGTGGAAACTAAAGGATATAGAATTGGCCACTGGCCTGGGGTGACATGGTCATTCTCCTACTGTTATAGGGGAATTGGTAGATCATCGCATGTCAGTAACCTCCAGAAATATATTTATGTATATTTTCAGTAACAGGGCATTTATAAGGTATCACTGAAGACAAAACCTTTAATTTCTCAAAACAACTATGTTTAATGATTATTTTTCTTCCTCTCTGACCTTACTAAGCATTATTTTCCTTTATTATTTTCAGGGGGAATTGGATTGGAGAAGCACCATATAAAGTAGGAGTCCCATGTTCAGCTTGCCCTCCAAGCTATGGAGGTTCCTGTACTGACAATCTTTGTTTCCCAGGAGTAACATCAAACTACTTATATTGGTTTAAATAAGTTAAGGTTTACATTATTTAGAAAAAAAAAAAAAAAAAACAAAACACCAAACCAAAACCAAAAACCCATGGATGAGTAACAAGAAGCTTGTATATTGAATTTTGCACATATTATATATAGAGAGATATTGTAATAATACTCTGATGTTTTCTTTTTGTATGCTTTTGTATAATTAGCTTTCAAAGTATAGTATAATTTGGTTTTAACACTTTCGGATATAAGATTCACATTAACCCTTTTATATTAATAATTTTTTGAAGGAGAGCAAAATAATTTTCACCTTAGCAAGTGTAGCTTCCTGAAGATTACTCTCTATAAAAAGCACATAAAGATTAAAGAATATTACTTCCTTTAAAAGATAATAGCTCCAGAAAGAGAAAGGTCATTGTTTAATACTGTGCTTTAAAAACGGAATGTGATATGCAAAACAACAAATTGTTCTCACACTCTTATTAGTTCCTCTCATTTACACTGGTGCTTTCACCTGCAATGTCAATGGGACTCTGAGCAGAGGAAAACAAATGTGCAAGAGAAACTGCAGGATATTACCTACCTCATGCACAACATCAATTTGCTTATGGCATTTGAAGAGTTCAGTGCATGGCTGCTGCTATTATCAACGATGCTGGTGTGCGGACAGGAAAATTTGTGACAATGAGGAACCACACTAGCCCAGATGCAGTGGCTGTTAACTCACATGCCTAAAGTCTTACCTGGATAGAAAGCTACATCACTTTCAATATTGGTATAATAGCACAGCCTAATTCTACCTTCCTGTATTTCTGACAGTAGTCATAATGGCATAATGGTGCTTTGCAGCAGTATACTTATTCTTGTACAGGAAAGCAAAGAAATGTTCTGCTACAAAGCAACATACATCAATACATGACATCCATACTGTCTTTTACACTATAAGTTTGCCCATATATGTGTTATCCCACTGACTGAAACTCAGCCAGGTAAATTTTCAAGAAGAGATCAGATTTAAAATTAGATCATAGGATTTCCAACTAAAGGACATTAGAAAACTTTAAAACACAGATTTTGTTATATATATTCTATATTTCTAAAGCATCTGGCAGTGTCCTTTAATATATATTGCAGTGTTACTTGAAAATATCTGTGTGAATTAACAAAAGCCAAATCTGTTTATTCATACCTTTCCTACTAAAACGTGAACACTTATGGGTGCTTACTAGAACATTTATGAAGAGGACCTACACTTTAAGATAGAATATTATAGAGGTAGTTTTTTTGAAAAACAGATTATAAAAAGGAGGAAATCAATTATCTGCCACAACTACTATGTTATTGAAATAGCCTTGAGTTTTGGCTTTGTATTACAGGCCAGAATGAATTTCCCTTTAAATATATGTGTTTAGTTGGCTCGCACTGCTATATTTGGACCTCTGAAGTTTATGAACTTTGAAAAGCAATACTGAGTAGAGCAAGCAGAACAGCAGAGGATTTCACTAATTCAACATATATATATGTGTCTTTAAGTGACTAACTCAGTCCTTTTGAGGGTGTTTGAGATAGTCTGTCACCAAAATATCAAGTATCATATTGGTGATATAAAAAGAAATATCAGAGTTTGAATGCTTCATGTATATTTTTATTCCAGCAAGAAAGCTGTGTGTGTGGGGAATAGGCTTTACAGATTATGAAACGTTGCTGCTGCTCTCCAGCTATCCATAATCTGATCCCTCAGAGAATGTCAGCAACTGACCTATGGGTCTTCAGGCATTTCTGGTTAATGACACTTCTGTATCTGACAGGACAATAACTAGACAGGTTTATCATCTTAAGATATGTCCATGTTGAAAAAGAATAACACTTCTCATATTCTACTATCTTTCATCCTATCAGTTATAATATAAATGGTTTTCCTTTTGGTTTAAAAAATTTGGACTTGGACAGTGCTCAATCAGTCAAAAACTTTGGCTGAGTGAAATCCAGTCCTGTTTTGCAAGAGAAACACAACCTTTTCGCATCATCTATGTACACATTGAGAATTTATTGAGACAAAACTACTAGGTGGGTCACTAGACCTCAGCCAGCCCAGTTTCTGAAAAAGACGCACGTGACAAATAAGTTTTTGTTCTATGTAAGAAATCTCTAGTGGTAAAGACAGCACAGTTAAAACAGTGTATCCAGCTATTTTCAGTATTTTTTTTAATAAAAGCTAAGAAGCAGAGTAAAAGTAAATGTTCAGGTTAAGCCATGGACCCTACAACAGTAGGTCTAACAATAAATGACTATGCACTTTGGAACTTGCAACTTGTATGTTGTATGGTACATTTTCCAAACAGGACTAGACATTGTAAATTAATTTATAATTCTATAATTCAGTGGAATTTGTTATAACGGGTATATATGTTATTGTATCTGTTACTTTTTTAAGTTGCTACAAATACCTTGATTTTGTGGAATATTTTGTTTTTCATGGACATAGAAAACTTTGCTTTTAACAAAGAGTATGCAGGATTTTTCACAACATCCCATAATGGTGCTAGGGATTAACTATTGTAATCACACTGTAACTGACAGAAGTAAAAACTTATCTGGGTATAAGCTACTTCATACAAGCAGCTCCTGATAAAACCAGCCACAAGCACTCAAGCATTAGCTGAATATTTTTCACTGGACAGAGAGGATTACAGGTCATCATGTACTTGATTGCCACATGAAATTTGCCCTTCAACTGTGTTTGATAAGTAGTTTACTGAAGGCCTTTCTGCATTCTCTATTTGAGTCAGCCCAATTTCTACCATCTTTTTCCTCTTGGACCAGGTAATGACAATGGCCATAAAGCTCTACTTTGATTGCCAGTATCAGTGCTGCCTGTCTGATTACCTGACACCAAGTGCTGCTAGAACAAAAGTACTGAAACGAGCAGAAAACTTCAGATGTCTTTGGCAGTATATCTGCTCTGATACACTCTGATGAAAATACTTGATGAGTTCAAGGCTATGCTGAGGCAAAATACTGCCATTTGCTATTCTGATAGCCTTGAAGATTTGTGTTAATTCCGTCCAAGTAGATTGGTATGCCTTTAAAGACAGAGAAATTAGCTCAGAGTTCTGTTCTAAATATGAAATTTTTTTATACAACTATATACAAACTAAAATAAACCTAAAAATATTTTTGGTCAAAATACTATGAGAGGCATAAGTGCAAAAATGAGGTAATTGGTATCATTAAGCATTGAGTGCAGCTGCTTATAATAACTGCTTGTGATTTTTTGCCTCATTTAAACATGTAAGGTGATGGGTAACAATTGATACCTTTTGGTGCTAACCTCCATGTTCTGGTGCTGAAGTTACACATTATTTTTTGTGGACAATTATATCTACTTCCAATATTACCATATACACTCTGTTGTTTGTGAGATCTTTTTCAGCTAAGCCTATGATTTGCCACTAGGCCAAATTTACTTTCAGAGTTCCTTTTTATCGTTGTTTTAGGCTGTAATGAGAGTTTTATATGCATCAGAGAGGAAAATGTATTCCAGTTCAAAACCAAGATAAGCAGCACCCTCCCCTCATCACAACAGTGAAAAGATTGTGGAGCAAATTATGGGGAGAGTAAAACCTCTGATAGTCATAACTTCAGACTTATGCTGAGCAGGTTTTGATCATCCCAGATCTTCTTTCTGGGCTAATAAATGACATCAGAAAATCTGTGCTTGACCTTGCACACTTATCCTGGATCTCTTTTCTGAGAGCAGTTTGTTCACCTCTGAATTTGATTCAAGTTGGATCAGGCTTCAGTGAAAACCATGTGAGGTTTAACACAAATTTTGCAGGACTGAGAAAGTTGGATTCTGTGACAGCTTTATGGACAGCAAAATTAGGCTTCATGTGCTGTCCCCCATCAAACTGGGAAATACCGTGGAGCTCTGAATGCGGAAACCTCCCAGAGCAAACGTGCTCTATACCACAACTGGGATCTAACAGAAAGAGACAAATCTGTATCTGTATATCTGTATCTGTATCTGTATATCTCTATCTCTATCTATCTCTATCATCTCTATCTCTATCTCTATCTCTATCTCTATCTCTATCTCTATCTCTATCTCTATCTCTA
>JAOEHX010018231.1:0-12288 GCA_025448015.1 Bolborhynchus lineola | reverse complement strand
TTTGACAAAAGAAAATTTTTTTTTATTTTGTCTGTTAAATATAGCACTGTTTTTGCTATACTGAATTTTTTTGTAAAAAAAAAAAAAAAAAAAAAAAAGCTTAAAAGTATGTCTGTAAGCCCAAAGCTCTCTAAGGTCTTGCTCAATTTGCAGTCCATACATCTATGGTACAGCTTTAGAGTGCTGTTTTGCAGACTTTTGTAGGCGTTGGCAACTGTGAGTTGATGGCAGTTTCAACCAATAAGGGCCTTGCATAATGACACAAGATTTTTCTACTCATATCACATCCAAAGTCTCCTCTGTAACTGAATGTATTGAAATTTACTTTTATTAGCAGCCATGTCATATGAGTTTACGCTTGACCATACTGTTTTACTGGAATGTAGAGCAGAGCACGGAGAGGAATGTGCTAATATCCATGTAAGTGGTGAATAAATAATTTGCATTATTCAAGTACTCTTTTATCTTCTCTAAACTTCTAATATCCCATGTTTGTTTAGGTACAATAGGCCACTTACCTTGTTGAATTATGTAGAATTTAATTTTGGCATCATTTTTTCTGCATCAGTCTTTCAAGAGTCTTTGTATTTCCTCCTTGTTTGCTGGATCGGGGTGCCAATAAATTCTGATACTTACAAATACTTACTATGATCTACTTATGCATCTTGCCATATAAACTTCTCTTGTCTACTGTTGTCATTACACAGAACTGATGTTATTACTTCTTTAGTTTTTCTCAAACTCTTCAAAATCCTATAGCTGCATGAGCTTCTTCACTCCTCCCCAGCCGAAAGTCACTTTCCGTTTAGCTTGCTGTATACCACCAGCATTTTCTGTTTCCCAGCAAAAAGCATATGTGCCAAACACAACTGAGATGCCAATCTTCAAAAAAACAGTGTCTCCCTATGGGTGTGTTGAATATGCACAGACATGTGGTCTTTTTTCCTATGGGTAATGCCAGAATCATGCTGGTGTATCAGACAGAGAAAAATTTTTGGCATTAGCCATCTTCTCAAGGATTTTTCCCTTCACAGGTAGTGGAAAATATTCCTCTTTTACATATCTATTTGATTATTTTGAGTGTGTCCAGAAGCAAAAATAAGCACACTCGTTTTCAGTGAGTGAGTCTATTTTACATTCTTCTAACACCAGTGTAGTCACCTGGAGCTCTATGCCAAAATGTAATGCAGTGAGCTGGGAGTGAGAGATGCTCCAGAAGTGGCTCAGAACCAGAAGATATCTTTGGCCAGTCCCAGAACACTTTTATTGCCTTGCTTAAGAAGTCTGCATGGGCCCTGAAGTTGGATCTCATGATGATGTTGTGACATTTGCATATCCACAGTGTGTTTCCCTTCCTTCCACAGATAAATTGTGAAACCTTCCCACCAAAGTAGCTTTGACGGTTGTATGACAAAGCTCCAGCAACAGGTCTGAATGTAATACCTTTCAAAATGTATCACAATCATAGAGTCATAGGTGGAATATATCTGTTTCATTGCTGGCAACCGATCTAGTACATTTTGAATCTCAGTTTATGGTGAAGACACTTCTCATGGGTATCCAGATTGTGACACAGCCTGGCTGGATGGTACACAGCAGTGGAATATTTTCCACTCCTCAAAAACAGTGTCAAATTCCCCACCTGTTTTGCTTCTCTTCTTTCCCAAGCATGAACTTTCTCCTTAAGACCAATAGAGTGACATGCTTTTAATAAAAAAATAGATGCTCTTTATCCAGGTTCATTAAAGTTTCTATAAGTTTCATTATTTGTTTATACAGGCTTGTAATTTGTCTGCTCTTTTGTGGGAATAAACTCAACCTGAATTGTATCTGCTTTTCTTCTATATACTTGTAGCTTCTCTGACAATATTGTAAGGATTGTTTCAGGAAAAATCCAAGCTAGCTTTTTCTATCTTTCTTTTTTATTTGTATCCATTTATTATCTTTATTATGTAAAAAAAAAAAAAAAAAAATTAAATAGTCTGCAATCTTTGATATATACAGTTTTTATTCCTCTGTACAAGGTACTTTAATTACTTTTACCTTCTATGCTACTCTATGTTTCCCAGAGGTTTATGGTGGTTGATACAGCTTTTGATGCAGATAGTTCCCCTCTCTTCCAACCAAGCTACCTATTTGCGCTCAGACATCATCTCTCTTTTTATGTCATCTTTACAGCCTGTAACTCGTACTTTGTGGATGTTGATGTCGTTGGATCATAGAATAATAGAATGGCTTAGGTTGGAAGGAGCCTTAATGATCACCTAGTTATAACTCCCCTGCCATGGTCAGGGACACCTTCCACTAGACCAGGTTGCTCAAAGGCCCATCCAGCCTGGCCTTGAGCACTTAAACATATGGGGCAGCCGCAGCTTCTCTGGGCAACTTGTTCCTTTCTTCGTACCAGCAATCTGCATATGTGTAGAAGCAAAGCCTGTTCACCTCTTTTCTTTGGTAAAAGCAAACTTGAATTTTGACATCCCAAGCATGAAAGTCTGGAACCTTCTTCCCAGGAAGTAACAGCAGGCTCAGAGAGCTAGAGCATGGATTTTTCTCCTTCTGCTGGCCAGGGAGACGAAAAGAGACTAAAATTGTGGCAGCAAGTGTTTAGTGTTTATGGTTAGTTGGTTGTTATTTTTTTTTTTTCATATTGTCTATTTAGTTAGATAACCCATATGTGAAGCAGGAGTCTTAGAGGTAGTTTCTTCCTCATCCAGAGGAGGATTCAACCCCTCTCTGCCACGTTCAATAGACTCACAAATTAAACAGTTTACATGTGCAGAAAAGCTTTGTTAAAAGGCAAGTATGAAAGCAATAAGAAGCCACTGCTCCACTAAGTATGGAACTAAGTATACAAGAGTCATGCAAGAGGCCCAAGGGAAAAAAAAAAAATTGGTGGTTTGAACATCCAAGTAGCAGTGTTACAAATTCCAGCCCCTGTTCTCAGAACTGTAGTGGCTACAGGCAGTGATTTTGGTGCACAAAACATGTAACATGATGCATTTCTTTTTATTTATAGGATGCAAAATGCAAGATCCTTAGGAACACATAGTAGAACCCACTACCTGCTTTGGAACAGTATGTGCATTGCCTCAGAGACAGGATATCACTTCCTTTCTAACCCTCACACAGGCTGGGCAAACACCCAAAAGAGCTAGGTAGAAGCTATCTCTGAAGTGCATTTTCACCTTATTGATTCATGCAGAAAAATTAGAAAAGGAAGTAGAAATAAACCCACATGCTTGTTAATGAATATGCTCTCTTGGTTTGTAAATGTAAAGGAAGGAATGCCTCATCAGATAAGCATAGGTCTTACTCTATCTATATCAGATAGGAAGGGAGGAAAGTTAATTCTCTAGTGCTAGGTTCACAGAAGGCTATATTTTGCTACTTTTATTCCAGCTGTGTAGTTGAAAGTGTTATTGTCTGTATTTAATGGAATTAATGGCAAAGTGAGATAACACAATGGTAAAGTCATAGTGACAAAACAAAGACTGTGCTACTTATCAGTGTACATAAAAGTATATGCAGATCTGCATATATTCTAAGCTTTCACATTCCACATTCATAACAATTATGGCAATTCTTAACATTACTACAAAAAGTATATATCAATCCATAGAATTTACTTCACAACTTTTTTTGCTTGTGCCTTAGCCAAGCCTAACCATGTGTGTGCATTAGAAACACTTGACAAAAGCCAGCTGAGGTCTGAAATGTTGGGAATTTGCCCTCTTCACCCTCATGAGTAAATCTTTCTTTAAAAGCAAGGAAAAAATGCTGTTGGCTTGGAATATCTCAGCATGCTGACTGTGCACAAACCAAGGCTGGAATAATCATGCATTACTGTGATTTTTTTTTGCATTGCCTCCTTGTCATGTTTCAAAAAAAGAATACAAGTATTTTAATTTCTTATTGCTTAGTGCACCAGGTGCTTGCCAGATAGTTAAGGAGGGCCAGCTGTTAGCTTTCAGGAGATGTCAGTGGAATGACTGATAGACTTATTTTAACCAATGCATTCAAAAACCTATAACACTCCTGCAAGTAGTAAAGCATTTGCTTGTCCTGACAAGGAATGTTAGGAAAGCACAAGAATGCTGTTTTATCTGTCTTTTTAGAGAAGAGAAAGGCAGCAAAATAGATACTATGTGATGAGCTAATTCTTCATGGACTACCAGTGAGTGCAGTGCAAGCTACACTTTTAGACCTATTTCTGTAAATGATGACAAATGAAAGCATGGTCTGGTAAAGCCAAAGAAAATGGTTCTGTCTATCTCAACCTACCCATAAGCTGTGCTATGAAAAAGTGCATTTAAAAAGTAAATTTGTTCCACTGCTTGGTCTTGGCCCCTAGGTTTATGAAAGCTGCAGTTCCATGAAGACAGTTTAGAGAAAAAAAGAACCTGCCATGCAAGTATTACCAGTGTTGTTAAAGCAACTACATCAGCAGGCTGATTTTAGTTTTTCTGCAATTAAAACACTAATTATCATTATTCACCACTTGATTTATAACACCAGCTAAGCTTTCTCCTGTTTATACAGATTGTTTTAATAACCAGAGCTGTTCTTTCTTGTTCTATCCCATCCCTTAAATTAAAAGGCTTTCAATTAGGCACAACTCCATTGATCTGATCTGGCACTAGCCCAGGCAGTAAAGTTTGCCAGTGACAGCAGTGGAAGCTGGTTCAGCTCTGCCCAGCTGTGTGTGTCGTGGGATGACCACTGCAGGTTTCTCCCTCTCCTGTCATGTCACACCACCATAGCAAGGGTCTGTAGAGCTGATCATAAGGAGGAACATGGATGAATAAGGCCAAAACTTCATTAACAAAATACTCGTGGTATCTGAGGAGGCCTAGAGCAAAGCTACAGTGCTTCTCTACTGTGTAATCACAAAGTATCTTTTCCAGAGTTTCTAACATTTGAACTCTCCTCCTCTTCAGTGTAGTGAAATAGGGATCTGAAAAGGCAACACCTCAGGACTTGTGCTTTAGGTTGAAGATTCACTAGCAAGATCCCAGTACTCTTTTTCTCCTGTTACTTGGATCTTTTATTTTTTCTGTACAAACTTCCACTTAGAATAACCTAAAATGTTCCTGCAGAAATGACCAGCATTCAGGTCTAGGTTGTTCAACAGTCTGGCTTTTCCTGGCATTGTGAAAAAGATAAAAAATTGCCAGCAAAACTGCTGGCTACCAAAATTCATCACTAGGCAGAATCAAAGTTTTTTAATACTATGTTGTACAGAAAGTCGAAGTCTAAACCCTGACGAAACAACTTATGACAGGGGTAATGAAGAAAGAAGCAGTTGCTCTCTTTTTGAATTGTGACAGACAGGTTAGAAAAGATGGGATCCAAACTAAGTTCTCTGACTTCTGCTTTCTCTGTCCTTCTAGAGATAACCATGGGATGGTAAATGTGTTCCACTTAAAAATCAAGTCTGTAGCAGTCATTTCACTTTGAATTAGGAGGTAAGCTGACTGTGACTATAGTCAACAGCATAATGGCACCATTAGAAGCTGAAATACTTAGCAAAAATACACATTTATAAAGAAGCATCAAAATAAAACCTTGTTTAAATACAGCTGGATAAATACCTTATGTAGATAAAGAGGAAAGAGATTACAGATCCTCGCATCTGGCCAGTCTCATTCTTCACATGCTCCACTGAAAATTAAATAGACAAATCTATCCCAAATAACCTTTAAATCCCTTTCTTTCCTGAATAGTTTCCTGATCTTTCAGCAAGATAGAAAGGACTTTCTGAGACACAAGTTTGGTTTTTTGGTTGGTTTTTTTTTGTGTGTTTTTTTTTGTTTGTTTGTTTGTTTTTGGGTTTTTTTTTTTTTTTTTTTTTTTTTTTTTTTTTTTCGAATATAAAATATCTCAGTTATCAGAAGGAATTTTGTTGTTCATATTTTTTCATCAGTTCTGAGTTTCCACATACACAGGTTCAGGTATGTTAGCACACACCCTGCCTCCATTGTTTCCTTCAGCAGGTACTTTCTCCCTTATATTTCAGGAGTTTAAGATTTGCATGCATCTAAACTGTGCACCTAGACACTGTAATCTAAAAATGAGAAAATAAGATCCGACTGATTTTTTTTCATGTTATTTCTCTCACACTGTCACTGAACCAGAATGTGATTTTAAAGACAAAGGAAAAGATATATTTAAAAAAAAAAAACAAAAAAACAAAAAACAAACAACAAAAAACTGGATATAAGGGCTAGAACTTGAGGAATAAATAAGATATTGTTTAGAAACCTTTTGCACATAGATAAATTTGTTGATAGATTTTGCATTAAAAAAAGCCCAAACAAAACGAAAAACCAACCAAAACCTGGTAGATCAATATGAGTAAGGAGGAGCATGACATAAGGGGACAGCTACAGGGTTTGATAAATAAAGCAGGATGAGGATGAAACAGAGACAGTCTAGAAGCCAAGAGCAGAGAAAGTGGGAGAAAGAGGAATTGTATAAAAGGTAGGAGGCAGAATAAGGATGATAGATACATGCCCATTAGGTTTAACTGAAGTGACAGTAGCTTAGATTATCTGCTGGCAAAAATAAACTATTTTTGTTAAATCATTTTTAACCCCTGTAACTTGTAATTCTATGGCCCACATTTGCATATCAAAATAAACTTTCTCACGCATTTCTGTATCACTCCATCATTAGGACTGTTATTCCAACTTTTTGTTTTGAAAAACGTTCAGCCTTCTAATAGCCAGTCAGAGACACAAGATTTATGTTATCCCTTTTTTTTAAAAAAAATGGTCTTAGAAGCCAAAATTTACAGAAGTGCAGCAGAGCAGTTTCAATGCACACCGGTTTTTCCAAATGCAATGAAAGTACAAGATATGTCAGTCACATGAATCACCAGACAGTACTGAACAAAAGGAAAAAATGATATATCTTTGAGACCAGTCCTGCCTTGGCTGGGAGACAGTTCTGACTTCTACTGTATGATAGATCTTCTGACTGTAAGCAAGTAAATAAAAAACCTAAGGGGGAAAACTAACACAACATTAGGCTGAATTATGTCCCCCAGAGGGGCAAAAGGTAAGGCATGGCTCCTCCTTCCTCCAATGTGCAGGTAGGACAACATGTATTACTGCTTAATCTTTAAGACATCTCACCTTTTTTCTGGGCTGTTAGTTTGCTTCCTTCCCCTAAACCCAGCTCCTGTTAAAAAGAATGCAAAAGAACTTTAGCATTCTCATTTCAGGTTTTCACCATCTTACACCAGTTTTATACCACTCAGCTTTACTCCATCCCTTTCAGCACAAAGGAATGGAGTACACATTCCTACACCTGTATGAGAAGAAAAGTAGAGGATCTAGATATTTTGTCTGCCTCTCTAATTACTGATCTTCTTGCTGTCCTGCTTCAGAATTCAGAGCCAACACTTATTTCTGGTGACTGAGGATATCCAGCCTCTTGGTCTAGCCTCAAACACCCATTTTCCTTTATGCAGGAAGAAACTGCCATTCATTCCTTCAGCTAGAACATTACCCCAAGCACACATATATCTGCCACTGCTCCTGACTGATTCTGTCCTTACAGGTATGGAGAATGACTCTCATCCCTTACTCAGTATTGAAAAATTAAGTACCTTAAACTAACCATTCCTCATCCCAATACATCTATCTTTATCTTGTTGTATTTTACATTTCTCATCTGTTTATCTGTACTGGAGAGGGCTTTGTTACTGACCTGAGTGAGACAAAGAGACCAGTAATGGCCAACCTTCAAAAACTGACAAATAGGAACAAATTCCAGCTTGTGTTCAACATTGCATATGAATTAAAGCAATTTGCTGCTAATGGGATTTCATTGAAGGGACAATTAATTCAATTCCTCAAGCACTAATTCAACCAACCAATCAATCAATTAATCAACCCATCCTTAATTTGGAAAAAAAAAGTTAAATCCTGAACTTTTAGCCTACCAAGGAAGGCCTTTGAGGAAGTAGGAAGAGTCATCATAGGGTTTCATCATAGGGTGTTCCTGTTCTTTGTTTTAAACAGAGAGAAGAAGCTGACAGCTTTGCCATCAATGTTACGGTGACATCCACAGATGGTCTGCTATATATAACCACTGTGCACTCATGAATAGAAAAGGGAAAGGGATATGATACATTTTGTATAGACTGAATGAGTTATACTAGAAGAGCTAGACCCTTTAGACTGCAGTAATGTGAATTCAATCTGTTAAAAAAAAAACAAACTAAACCAACCAACCAACCAAAAAAAAAAACCAGATTCAAATTTTTTTGGGAACTATAGAATTAAGAAAAAAAGAGCCATAACACTGGGTAAGCAGATACAGACACATCTGAAACAAGTGTCAGTAGTCTGTGTGGGTCATGGTGATATATTTTATTTTTTTAACACACATGCTGCTTTCAAACAAAGGAACTATTTATTAAATAGATTATATTTGAAAGGTTATTCAAGCTGATTTTGTATGTTCTGGCTGTGGTGCCATGATATATTACTGACATGAGTCCATCTGTAGGAGTTTTAATGCTGTACCTTAAGTGGAGGGAGCATACCACATTCAAATGACTTGAAAACATGAAGACAAAAATTCCAAAGTGTCTATACTAAGGTTTGAAACATAATGAGACTTCTTGTTCCCTGTCTGCTTACTGAGGTGTGAGTATCTTGAAGATCATGTGAAAATCAACATGACTAAACAAAGGTAATTTCACCACCCACTCTTTTTCCTTAGAACAAAGTGTTCTAGACAACTGCGTGTAATCCAAGGGATCCAGTAATACAGCTGTCATCACATCAAGTCAGACAATATAAGAACCATCTTTTCAGAAACTTTATTAACCCAGATATAAAAGTTTTTTGTTGCTGCTTAATTGTGTGATATTTGTGTTGGAGTAACAGTACAAAGTGTTGAGATTATGCAGTGCATCGTTACACTACTCCTGGAGTGTTGATTGATTTTCTTCCAATTATGTCATTCTAATTGTGCAATCTTCAAATTTCACCAATTTACATGTCCTTTCACTATTTATTAACATATCCTATAATCAGATGTTGCAAACTCCTGTAAAACAGCAGACTGTACAAAACATAATACTTATTCTGTAAGTAACGTCATTCTTCACAAAATAATACCAAAACAAACACAAAACCAATTTGTGTCCACATGGAAGAAGATAGTAGCTCTAGCAGTCCAGCTTGAGCTTCCCTGCCAGTGCCTTATGGCAACAATTTGTCTGACGGACCCCTGTGACAGCCCAGCTGATCTTTCTGACAGATGCTGTGAGCATAATAGTTTTCATAAGATATAGAGAAAAAACAGCTCCTGCTTAATCTTGCAAAATTTTCATCCCTAAGTTTGGTACCCCTAAAAAAAGGATTTTTGTTGCAGCATCTCAGCCTAAATTGTTTGTTTTTGTTTTTGTTTTTTTTCCTTTTGGAAAATAAAGGCTTTTTGGAAGCTTCAATGTAAAGTTTTCTAATGATGTTTTGTAGAATAAATATATTGTCATAATAAATGTAGTCAAAATCAGAACAAAGTATTTTGACTGATTTAAAGATAATAACTTTTTAAAAAATTATTAAATAATGTTTTAATTCAATAGAAAGTTGTAAAATATCTGATTTTCAGTTTAAGATCTGTTACTATAAAAGTGCCATTGAAATAATCTAAGATTCACATTTTGTAACCTTTGAGTGCAGCATGTGTGAATTACCGTTCTGTTTGAAATTACAGATGACGTTGAATTACTTTTAATGTAAATTACCTTTTGCAAGATCTTTGGTAGAAGATAATTTTATTAAAAAGTGGGCTTTTTTCAATTTCTATTTCTATCAGGGCAAAAGGCTTCAGGAAAACCTGTTAGATTATTCATATCTGTAACATGTGGTAGACAGTATACTTTTATCTGAGCTGGTCAGCTTATCCTTGCCTACCCTGCAGTATAATAGGCAGCCACAACCTTTTAGAATGTGGGAACTGTCACTTCTGCTGTCTACTCTACAACTGTGACACTGTTAGTTGGCATGTTGGCTATCACTTGCAAAGAGCCATGTGCTACGGAATACACAAAACTCTGGTCTTCTCAAAGAACACAGTGTGGTGTGGCCTTCTTGAAGGAGCAGGACCCTGGCTGCAACTGCCTTCTGCACCATGGATGCAAATTGAGGTCAGCAGTATGAGGAGTGTAATGGAGTGCAATGGTTGCTGCTGCTTACTACTTATGTGCCAGCGTGGGAAGGGACTTCCTGCTTTTATTGTCCTCTCTTCGCACATATTTTAGGAATTGCTCATAGAATACTTAAGGTCCTTGGACTGTGGACCCTATGTTCCTACTTGCTGAGGACCTACCAAAATAGTTGAGTAGAAGGGCTTATTGAGGATGAGCACTGCAGCATTCCCTAGGGGAATTTATGGCCCTAGTGTCACCAGTTTAGGGAGTGAATGGGAAGTATGAAACAGCCAGTACTGAGTGAGAGACTATCTGAAGTATCCAGTGGGAAATGCTGGCATAAGAGGGAAAAGGGCCAACCTAGAACATTCAGAAACATAAGTATTTATTCAGGGTGCAATTCCCTTTAGAAAGCAGTGTAAATGAAACTCTTGCCGATCACATTCGAGATGACACTATTTATGGGACCTTTGAGACAAAATGAAAGCAAGGACATCAGTGGTTTATGCTAAACCTTATCTTGGATGTTTGTTCTCACAGTTAGTTGCTTATTAGGTGAATGGCTTGATTAAACCCTTCAGAAAGACAGAAGTAGGAAATCACAGTAAGAGCATAGGGACACTTTAGCATCTGCTCAGTTCTTTCAAGGGGACTATCTAGCCTCCTCTGAATTTACAGGGAAAATGTGCTGTAACATATCAGTTACAATAGGATCTGAAGCTCCATATTTTTTGATGTAGCTTTTAAAGGACTCCATTTTTTGAAGATCAGCTGCAGGCACAGGGAGAACTTGGACCTGAAGTGCTCTGAAGGAATAGTTTGAAAACCATGAGTAAGCTCAAAGCAAGTCCCCTACCAAGAAATGAAAGAGATATTTATTTTCAAAGGAAAATATCAGTTGGTTTGAAAACAATCTTGTATTTCCAACAGAGTTCTTTGGAGGAGAAAAGGTATGAAAACATTGGAATGTAGTGCAATCACAAGAATGTAGAGTGAAGGTAACAACAGCAAGATTGTCATTATGAAAAATTCCAAGATTCAGTCTCCCTTGCCAAAACATACATAAATATATATAGTGCTATTAATGAGACATATACCTCTAACACCAGACAGTATAATCATGTCTGAGCATTATTATCACTGTTAAAAAATAGGTGTTAATTGAATATTTCCTTTTTTCTTTTTTTTTTTCTTTCTCAGCTCACCCCTCCACTTTCTTCCAAGATCATTAGCTCCTTGGCAATTGCCTTGTCCTCTCACCACGAGACTGGAGGAAAGTCCAGCAGTCAAGTGATGGAAAAGACCCAGCTGTTACACTGTGGAACTCCATTTGGAGTGACAGTCTCTTGTAATAATAATCCAGCACCTCTGTTTGAGATCGTGCCATTGCTGTGTAGTTGTTACATTCTCTGGAGCTGGCAGAAGGACATCATAAACACTGTTTGTTACATGAAAAAATCCCTTACATCAACTAAAAAATCTCTCCTTCATGTAGGGACAGGAAACCATCAATGGAATCAAACCTCCCATGGTGTTGAACTAACTGTATCTCATTACAGAGGCACTAATGAAGAGCTGTATAACCAAATTTTTATGGTTTAACAGTTAGAAAAGTAGAATTTAGTACACTTAATTGTTCTCTGGAGCAGACAGACCACTCCTGAGTGACAAACAATTTCCATCTTAGGTTTATGTTATATATTTCTTCCAGAAGATATTGAGTGTGTATGATAGCAAATTATAGAATCATAGAATAGAATCATAGAATAGTTAGGGTTGGAAAGGACCTTAAGATCATCCAGTTCCAACCACCCTGCCAGGGGCAGGGACACCTCACACTAAACCATATCACCCAAGGCTATGTCCAACCTGGCCTTGAACACAGACAGGGGTGGAGCATTCTCAACTTCCTTGGGCAACCCATTCCAGTGCTTCACCTCCCTTACATTAAAGAATTTCTTCCTCATATTCAGTCTAAACTTAACCTGTTTAAGTCTGAACCCATTACTCCTTGTTCTATCACTACAGTCCCCAACAAAGAGTCTCTCCCCAGCATCCCTATAGGCCCCCTTCAGATATTGGAAGGCTGCTATGAGGTCTCCATGCAGCCTTCT
>JAOEHX010018230.1:24800-61896 GCA_025448015.1 Bolborhynchus lineola | reverse complement strand
GCGACCTCGGCCCAGGCGGAGACGGCGGGGCCCAAGCAGAAGGGAACCGCGGCTGCCCAGGCCTCTTCCCCCGCCACCGCCTCCCCCAGGGGGGGCAGCAAGAGGAAGGGAGGCAGCGGCGGCAGCAGCACCCCTGGTGGGGGAGGCAGCAGCGGTAAGGGTAGGGGCAGGGCTGGGGCTGGAGGAGCAGGGGGAGGAGGCGGAGGAGGCAGCTGCAACAGCCAAGGCAGGGCTGCCTCGTCCAGGAGGAGCATCAGCAAAGTGGTGTACGATGATCATGAGAGCGAAGAGGAGGAGGAGAGCATGGTGTCCGAGGAGGAAGAGGAGGCAGACCCCGAGGATAACCAGGACTCTGAGGAGGAAGAGGAGGAGGAGATAATGGAGGAAGAGGACGACGACGACTCTGACTACCCTGAAGAGATGGAGGATGAAGACGATGCCAGTTATTGCACTGAGAGCAGCTTCAGGAGCCACAGCACCTACAGCAGCACCCCAGGTAGAGAGTCAGTGGGATGAACTAAAACAAGTCGAGGGCACCCCACATGCTCCCTCTAGGTTTGCAAATACAGTCCGCACGCATTCTTCCTCCCATGCGTGTGTGTAAGGGATGCCTGCAAGCACTCACAGGGAGAGGGGTATGCAAATTAACGACTGGCAACCCCACGGATGCAGGGAACACTAGAAGATGCTTACAAACACATGCACTGGGAGGAGGGAGGGCATGCCGTAACAAGGGAATGCTGCAACAGGGGGATGCTTTGCAAATATGCGTGGAGATTCTGGTGGCTGCAGAAATGCATGATACACCAGAACGTGCTGCAAACAGTGTCAAAAGTGTATGGAGCATTCAGTTAAAAACAAGGGGAAGGAGATGCATGCCTTGCAAAGGGGAAATGCAGGAAAGGATAGCTTGTGCTTGCAAATGTAACTTGATGTTAAGAGGAGAGGAAGCACATGCAACTTGAAGTAGTCTAAAAGAAAAAAGCCAAAACCTGTAACCACTGAAAATTTTCAGGCTCTTGAAGTCAGAGGTCTGACTGGATCCAGCATTTACTGGCTTTAAGACAAAACTCGGTTTCCAAGGAGGGAAATGAGGTGCATTGTTCAAAATGGAGATTGCATTGTTATAGTTTGGGGAAAAGTGCACAGGGCCTCATTGCAAGGGTGTAAACCTAGTTTTAGTTAAACACAAAGATTGAAAGGTGGAGGTTGGGTCAGAAGTCTTGCTGTTAAATACTGCATTTATCTTGAGATATGGCAACCTTTAAAACTCATATTGGTGTTAAAACTCCTTAAACATCATTGTGATTATTTTATTTATTTTTTATTTTTATCTCTAGTGGCAAAGTTGGGCTCAGATTTTTCAGGCCTGTACTTCTGTTTGTGCTTAATTAATTCTTAACCATGTGGGTTTCAAGCTTCAAATATTCTTTTATCTAAACTTAAGCACTTTAGATTTATTTAAATTCATTCCAGAATGGAGTTCAAGCTTAGGTATTATTTAGATTTGTTTGGTTCTTTTTAGACTCTCTGAACCAGGAGAATAGTTAAATTCGGGGATAACCCAGAGGTGTTTCTGAATTGGGCTACAGGGTCACAGGCACTGCTGTTGTACAAGTATTTGACCAATTTGGAAGGAGGGAGGAACAGGTTGTTGGTGTAAATGCACTGCATCTTAATTAAAAAAGGAGTGTAGTTCAGAGCAGTTAGCTGACTTTATAAAAGGGGCAAGTACTGGCTACTGTGTCGTTTGTTTTTATTTTGGTGAGTTAATGGTATCATCTCATTATGTGACTTCATAATAGTCCTTAAAAACCTGTGTGTCATATCTATAATTTATATCCATATGCTCAGGAACCTGAATGAATCAAAACAGGTACATACAATACTAAATGAATTTGATTTAGAAATAATTTTGAAGTTGTTAGTTTACCTGTTGCAGGGATGAACTGCCGTCACATTTATATTTTTTGAGTATTTATTACATTAAAGATTGAGGTCTGGCTTCACAGAAGGAAAAAAAGCTTTCCAGCACTCTCTTGACTTTAACTCTTTATTTTCTTCTTACTTGTGGTAACTTCAATTTTTAGTACTTTTTTTGGGGGGTGCTTTTGTCAGGGGAAGAATATTTTTATTGTTTTAACTGGCCTGGTCAGGAAAGTATTTTTTCCATGAGCATCCAGGTTTAAAATGAATTCTACAGAGTATGGGTGTATTCAGTTTTTGAAATGTACTCAAGAGTTTTGGCCAATAAGATACTTCTGTGTGCATTGTTCTACAAGCATAGACAGGTTTTGTGTGGTATTGAGATGTATCAGAAACCATTTTGATAATTTATGTATTTATTTCTCACGTGGTCAGGGTAATTTCTGTTAACTTCTATAGGATAAAGCTGAAGTAAGCATTTTCATCCTTATGTGCTTTTTTGGGTTGTTATATTGAGTGTTTGATAGTTAAACCATCTATGTTGTTATTTTGGCAACTTATTGGCAGTTCTCATTAGCTCAGTATGTGCCTAAAGGTCTTCCTCCTCCTTCCCTCTCTTCCAGAAATGCTGTTGCCCTGTTGCAGAGGAAGTGCAAAACTTTTTTCATTCAGTCCACTCAGCCTCTGCGTTCTTTCTTCTGAACATATACCTAAATTGTGAGTGGTGCTACACAGCTGTGGCACTAATTGAAATCTTAGCCTTATCCAGGAAGAGATACTTGAATTAGAACAGCATTAATAGGCGAGGAAGATTCACCAAACCTCAGTATGGTTTTGTCTGTCAGTGATCAGTGCGGAGAGGAGTGCTAAGAGTAGGGCATGCATACAGCAATCTGTCTTCAGAGTTCTCCGTGGGCTCCAGTGCTCTTTGATTCAGGTGCATGCTGAGCCAGAACTAGTCTTTACCTATGTTTAGGTACAGGGGGTTTTCTTTCATGTGTTTGTCATCAAACCAGACAAGTTATCCTACACAGTGACAGAGTTCTTGTGGTTAACTGGAGGGCTTGAAGGATTGCCTTCTCCAGACTGGCCCCAAGCAGAGTCATGCAGGGCCCACTAAGTTTTTTCTACTTGAAATGATGATGAATGATTATTCTCTACTTAGCTTCCCTAACCATGTGCAGCCTGAATTACTGCCACTTGCAGACTGTAGTCTTAGGGGCTGGAGAGATTATTTTTTGAGAGCCGAGTATTGAAAAATTGCAATTCCGATCAAACTCTCTTACCAAAGAAGATTTTGCACATAAATCACATCCACTTGAATGAATGACAGACTTTTCACAGCTTTTTCCAGCTTACATTGAAAAATGAATTAAAAGATCACAGTGCAATGTCTGTAGCCAAGAAAGGCTCAGTTTTTGTGCCTTTTGTGCTGGGGAGTTTATGATATATCTTGAACTTGAATCTAGGAGCGCTTTTTTACTGTATTATTAAAGTATTTAAGGAAGCAAGATCCTAGGAATGGTAAAACACCTTTGATGTAGTGCTTAATAATGGTACAGTAAAAGCTTATTGTGTGAATGCATATGACATTTATCATTGCTTTTTCTTCTGCTGGACAGACTTTTGGTAGAGGGACTGTATGTGTAGTGTCCCTCCTCTCTTGCCCATTTGTATCCCCAGAAGGTAGATATGCTTTTAAAATAGCTATCCTATATATCCTGTATCACAAAACATTTTTGCAATTACCTGTCCACTGCAAGTTCTACTTTAGGCTTGTCAGAATTGTATGTATCAAGTATTTTCCATATGCTGCAGCATTTATAAGGAGGACTTAATCAACATGCCTACAAGGCCTTCATTTTCTGTTCCTTGAATTTCTTTGTCAAAAACCAGGAAAACTAGTTTTAGGAAGAGCTGTACATCTAGATTTGTGTGAGATAATCATCAGTCTATCTAGCAAGCAGATGCACAGCAGTGGAATTGTGAGCCAAAATATTTGTCTATAAATATTATTTTTTTTAGATGGCTTTTGCTAGTCTGAGCATTTACACTGATTGCCCATCACTTCTCTTAACCAGTTACTTCACTAGTGTGCTTTTGTTTTCATTGTGAATGTATTTAACTGGAAACTAGGTGCTGTGTTTTGTGTGTGTAGTAATTTTATATCTTAACCTGTTTTCCTGCTCTTGAAGAGTAGTTTAAGTGGAAACATTGAGATAGAACACTAAGATATGCAGCCTCTTTTGTCTGTCATGTGAGAAGATTTACCAGCCTCCTAACCGTCTTACCTAGGGTACTCTGTTCTCTGAATCTGCCATGCTTTTATTCTGCCGTTTAGTAATCTGAACTTAGATTTTACTCTAGAGGAACTATCACCAGTTCATCATGCCAGTCATGAAAAATTAAGAGTCCTAGCAAAGAAATGGTGTAGAAGGAGTAAATTGCTGGCTGATTCTGTTGTATTGACATGCAAATTTCCGGTTTATTTAAGAGCTTTTGTAGCTTCAGTCATCTTTCTAAGAAGCTCTGTGCAGCAATTACCGTGCCATTATCAAAGTTTGTATGTTGTGAAAGGTAGAATATTTTGATGGGTTTATTGTGCAAACTTTGTAGGTCTGCAGTAAAATTCCATAGCTGACTGTTGTATTGCATAGAACCTGGTGTAAGGTGAATTGATGTGGATTTTAGTAGACTTGGGCTGTCTCTCAAAGCTTACTAACTTCTGAAATTAGTTACAGCTTACCTGAGTGTGTCCCAACTAAGGAATTATCTGTCAGAATGTTCCTGAAGATTGTTATGTTAGTGCTATCTTTTTTCCTCCTGGGCTGTAGGCACAGAAGAGTTGTTCCTCCAGGTACTTCTTGGAATGCCATTATGGGATCTCATCTGCTTCTTATCTCACACTAGTTATCCAAATGTTACAATGATGCCTTAGAATATAGGGAGGTTTGTATTCCTGGCTCCTGCAGAGTGTACTGATGGCCATGATGCTGAGAAATTAAACTCTTCATGTAAAATTAATTTAGAAGTGTAGTCCAGCCAGATGTACAAAGTGAAAAACACCCAAAAGTTTTAAGGTTTTCAAACAGTTGTTAAAGAACATGAAGACCTAGTTTTGTACAGTGCAAGGCAGTAGTCAAGCTTAGGAGCATGTGTTGAGGGTTTCTGTGATATGGGTGATCTCAAGATCTAGTCTAGTAACCAGTTATTTTTTCATTTTTCCTTCAACTTCCAAAGTGGTTTTGGTGCTCGGAAAGTCTCATTATTAATGTCAGATAGGGTTTTCACTGTTTATTTGGTTTACAGTTGTTTTTCTTTTTACTTGTTCAGGTAAAATAAATCAATTTGGGCTAGGTATTGCAGAGCAAAACGCTGTTTGGAGCTGCACTTACAAGTGGCTACAAATACATCTTATTATTTCAGAAATTTTAAGAGATTTAGACTTGTGAATATTAGAAACATGTTGATTGTCATGTTTGGCTTTTTTAAAAGGCAAAAGAAGTGTTTTGTATAAGTCAAACCCTTTAATTTTGTCCTATCCCAAGAAAAAGATTTAGATTTTTCAGGTTTGGTACTGCTTTTCATAATATAGTCTTATTTCATGTTAAACTGATTCACTTTACTGCTTTTTCTTCTTTGGTATAAGCTGAACAAATGTTCTCCCAAGAGGCTGGCTTTTAATTAAGGAACCAGTTTGGGTATTGCTGTGGCAAACAAGCAGCTATATCCAGTTCATGCATTCTGCTGTGAGGGAAAAAGAAAAACGCACAGGAAAAGTTCTCTAATGCATTTTCATCAACTGGTTTCAGTTTTATCAGTCTTATCTGACAAGAACTTGTGTGTTGCTGTGCATTCTCTTGAATCTTACCTGGCGAAGTTAGCAATTTGGGACAGCAAATGTCTGATTCTTGTATATTTATGAAAACCAAACAAAAATAGGAGAGTCTTAGTGGGTTTGGGAGGGTAGCTAATAGCCAGATTTCCAGGAGGAAGGAAAACCTAAGAGAGGGCATCCTCTGAGAGGAGTACTCATGCTTCCCGGACATCATATAATTGCCAGTTGGTCTTTACCTTGAGAAGTTTCTGTAGTGACTCATGATCTGGAAAACAAAACCAGCCCACTTCTGATTTACTAATGGTGGACCTCTGTGTTAGTGTAGTTTGACTTGATGAGCTTGAAACCAAATCTCTTTCTAGGCGTAAATGTGAAGTTTTTTTACTTGCTGGGGTCAGTTTTATGGAGTTTGCCTGCTGGGGGTTTGTACTAAAATTATTTCCCCCGTCCTGTGCCAGATAACCAAAATACCTGAAACTCCTCTGTCTGTCTTTCCCTCCTCTGTACTCTACGAAATTCATCTTCTCCACTGCAGCTGTGAACAGGAACTCTAAGCCAGAGTCTTAGAGCCCAAGTGCTGAGAAATCATAAGGAAGAGAAAGCTTTTAGAGAAGAAAAATAAGACCAGTTGGGAGCTTTCTAATCAAGAAATGCTGGAACCAGTGTTTATTTTTCAGGTCATTCCAGTACAGCTACAACTGTCTCCCTGTTTAAACAAGACAGTGGTTCTGGCAGAGTATTTATTATGTAAGACATCCATCCACCAGTCCATTACTTGAAATATACTGGGCTGAAAGGCTGTGTTTACTAGCACCGTACATCTGGAGTAAAGGGATATGTAACATAAGTGAGGCAAGGCAAAACTGGACTTTTGTCTTTTCTGTTTGGCTACATGTATATAGTAATAGGAACACAACTAAAGCACAAAGCATGAAATTCATATTTAGTCATAGTATAACCTTTTCTGTATTCTGGACACTTACATAAATAGTTGTTTTAGCTACTCTTGTTTTAAAACTAAACCACATAAATATGTAGTTTTAAAATTGAAACTACATAAACAAGAAGATACTAAAGATGGTTAAAATGTTTTAAGTTCCATATTCTCCTGTGCTAAAGAGTTAAAGAATGGATGTGACTTTCCCCTTTCTTCTTTCAGTCTGTCAGTGAAAATGAAGGCAAGCTTTTTGGTCCTTTTATGCTCTATTTTTAAATTTCGAGAGGGTCAGCGTAGGGACTGGATAAGTTGAATAGATGGGAATTAAAAAGGAAAAAAAGCAAGGGTTTGGTTTTTCGGAGTGCTTCACTAAATTCTGGGTTTGGGTGCTCAGCCTGTGACTTCAGTTCAGTAACTATTTTACTGCAAATATCGTGTGTCACTTAAATATTTGTAATATAAATTATTTTAATAGATTATAGTAAGTGTAGACTGTAATTATCAATATCCATAATTAAATGTGCCATGTGTATGAAACTGTTTACTCTTTAATCTTAATTACAGGCAGCTCTTCAACTAGAGAATTCAAAGTAGGGACAGGCAGCCGTTGCAGACTTCATCACTTTTGGAGACAACTGGTGAAGGAATGTGATTTAAAAGAAGTTTATGCTAGGTAGAAGTATAATGCTGAGATGCTCAAGATGATCTGGATCCCGTAAATAGCCCAGTCGTGACAGCAGGAGGCTATTGGCAGATGATTTTCTCCTTCCAGATAAAGCTATGGAATTTGAATGGTGTACAAGTGGACTTTTTTTTTCTTTGTAATAGAAAACCTGAAGGTGGAATTTGATTCTGGGATTTGGTTAATAGGCAGAAACGATCTTAGAAGTGTACAGTTCACATGTAATAAAGCTAGAGTCCATTTGGGGAATCTTCAGTGTGTAAATTGACTTTGTTTAATTGACAGTAGGTACATGTAGATTCAGTTTGAAGTCTAATCAGGTGGTGGTGCTTAAAGGTGAAGTACCTGCTGCTGGAACACTTGCTCAGGAATCCTCTTAATGTTATTTTGGTTTAGACAGAGTGGTGCAGAAATAGTTTAGTTTTTTACTTTAAACAAAAGAACCCTGCTGCTATGAGATTTCCACAGATGGGAAATTGGCCAGGGCACATCATAAAAATGATTTATCCAAAGTTATTTAAACTAGAACAGAAAGTAGTGGCAGTAGGTGATGTAGTAATACAAAGTTAAGAAAAGAGCAACAATGCCTCCTCAGTGTGGTCATTGCGCTGAATTTGTTAAACTATTTCACTTCTGTATGTTGTTTTAAGTGCATATTAAAGTACTGGGGTATGGTTTTGGTTTGGAGGGTGGGTGTGTTTGCCAGTGAATACAAAATTCCAGCACTGAATGTGTTGCTTTGGGGAGAGAAGATTTTCCTTGAAAGTGAAAAGCTTGCAAAATTGGATTCATTTACTGTAGGAAAACTGGTTTTCAGAATTTGAGGGTGTGTATGAAGAGCAGTTGGGTAAACATGAACTGTGAGCTTCAAAAACCTTCACAGAAGTTCAGACTGCTTCTAAGTAGCATGAGCTGTGCGGGTTGTCAGCATGCTGCAGATAACTGGCAATGAGGAAATCATTGTTATCAGAATCACAAGGAAGCCTGGAGTCCTTATTTGGAATTCCGGACCGCCTTTCTTCAGCTGTCTGGGCTAGTTGTGAGGCAGAGGGTTATCCACCCAACCATTTTAGCCCGAAACAGAGACCATGGGAGTTTGTCATTGTTATGTCCCGTATGAAGATAGGATGAGAGAGTTGGTGCTGTTCATCCTGGAGAAAGAAGGCTGCATGGAGACCTCATAGCAGCCTTCCAATATCTGAAGGGAGCCTATAGGGATGCTGGGGGGGGACTCTTCATTAGGGACTGTAGTAATAGGACAAGGGGTAACGGGTTCAAACTTCAACAGGGGAAGTTTAGATTGGAAATAAGGAAGAAATTCTTTACTGTAAGGGTGGTGGTGGCATGGGTTGCGCGGGAAGGTTGTGAATGTTCCATCCCTGGCGGTGTTCAAGGCCAGGTTGGACAGAGCCTTGGGTGGCATGGTTTAGTGGGAGGTGTCCCTGCAGGGGGGTTGAAGATAATGATCTTAAGGTCCTTCCCAACCCTAACTATTCTATGATCTATGTCATATTCCATTGGTCCACACTTGTAATTTAAGTTCAACAGTCACTTAGAGTACTTTAGATTTTATGAGCACCTTGGCAGAGAATGTTCATATTTTTCACGGGAGATTGGACTGCTTGGTTTTGTTGGTTTGGGGTTTTGAGTTTGTTTTTTAAAGTTCTTTGGAGTTTTTCTTGAGATTGCACTTCATGCATTGAACAGAGATATGTTTAAGCACAAATTAGCTTGGAACTTGTGAATTTCCAAATCACACTTTGTGATTCTCTTCTTGGTTTCAAGTTCCGTTCAAGCCTGGTACAGCAAAAATCAAATTGAAAGTGAAATTTGAAATAAACATAGAAAGATTTTCAATACCTTGCCACCGAGCCACTCAAGGAAATATGTCTGGGTGCCATTTGAATACTTTCTTTGTTTAGCTCTGGAAAATGGATTATATGCAGTGCAGAATTGTTCAAAGCAGTTCAGTGTCCAAAAAGAGAAATTATTTGAGCTCTTGAAATGTGGTGTGTGATTTACAGTATGGGTTGGCAGTGTTGAGTGGTACAAAACAGTAACTGTGCTGCGTACCGTGAGGTTGCTTACCCTGTACACAGAGCAGTGGGCAAAGGAGCATACTTTTTATAATGCAATATGGTTTTCCTTATTGTCTAAACTACCTTTACAATTCCGAAATTCCTGTTCTGTATACTAAAGCAAACATGAAAATATGTGAATTGATTTAAATAGAAGATGAAGAGCGGTGTGAATAATGCAACCACACTTTTGCACTATACTTGCACCAAAAATCAATTCTTTATGATGGTGGTATGACAATCTTTGTGTCCCAATAACACATTTATTATAGACCTCTAACTGTACCAATATGCTTCTTCTGTAAGATGAGATGTTAGAGGGCGTAAACTCTCAGAAAATGTTAGGAATGCCTGTTTTAAGGTTCCTTTTTGTGCTTCTCTTGTTAATTTGACGTAAGAAATATACCAGTGTTTCTGTCTTATGAAAGAGACATCAACAAAGATGGTATAGAGGCAGTCAGGTTTTTGTTTGTTTGGGGTTTCTTTCAGTGGAGGATAAAAGCAATGCAGTACAATAGTAATTTTGTTCTTGGAGTAGGAAATCTCAACAAATGAGAGGAAATGAGGAGTCTTTGCTTCTTTGAGCAGTGTTCCTTCATTCTAGCTTAGCTTTACTGAGGGAGTTTGTCACTTCAGATTAATTTAGGTAAACCAGGGTTATCGTTCTTGCATGCTTTCTTGAAAGGCTGTTTCTTTCTTTCATGGCTTCACTGTGTGACAGACATGTTTTTGTGCTGCTACAGTGGCAAACACTGAAGGAAATACTAATTTATAGCTCTGCCACTGTCTGTGATATTTGGACTTTGTGAGACCATCAGTGGTTTCAGAACGTCTGTTTTGTGTTGCTGTTGTTTTGCATGATCACCTACTAGGACTGGTCCTACACCATTATGCAATACTGAAGGAAGCTTCAGTACCCTAATGTAGCTTAATCAGAGTGTGCAAGTGTGTGCTTTGCTTTGGAGTCTTTTAATTAAACCAACTCTGGTTTATGCATATATAATTTTTGAATCATGGTGATAGGAAAGTTGAGTTTAATCTAGATGTTTCTTGCTTTGTGTCTGGCTGTGAAACTCCTGTGGTTTTGTGTGTTTGCCGTGATTAAACATTTTCCACTTATTTGTGTAACAGCATCTTGGAAGACAGTCATACAAGCATTCCTTCATCTTCCACAGGCAGAACTCAAACCTCACTAAACTTGGAAATTTATTTTTATATGCAGATGATGTTGACCCGTTACTTCTGTAGTGGAAACATCTGGCAGATCATCTTTATATTGCTTTAGAGTGTCTAATTTGTTGCATAAGATTTCGGTCTTTGAAGTTTGAGAGGGAGAAACGTATCTGGTGTCATCTTGCCCATCTAGCTCAATGATTGATTCATTTGTTATGGAATCATTTGACAGACTGTCTATTATGTGTCAAGGTGTTTCTGAAAGGTAGCTTCTCTTTTTGGTAACTTTTTTCTTTCCTTTTCAGTGCATTAAAGTTTCAGTGATGGTGTGTTTAGATTCAGCAGGATCTGTCTTAGAGTATCTGCCTGCCTTAGCAGGTCTTGCTCCCTATTAGACTTATTTCCTGTATCTGTGGGAGTATTGGAGGGAGTTGGATAGGTTGAACACATGCCACAGAGAACCATTTCCTCTTCATGGTAACATCCAAGATGACTTGAAACTTGGGTTTAAAACAAGAAGATGGATTTATGATTAGTTTATGAGATTGTCTAAACTTGATTTTATTGGGTTTTTTTTTAATAAAGGAAGTAGGTTTAATGAGTTCATATTAATACTTTAACTGATAGCTGCAAAACAGTTGCATGTAGCTGGATACTTTATTTTGATAGAGGATTGAAATATTTCGTCTGTCTGGTGGTGCCATGTATAGGAGCTTTCCTCTTTTATTTTCCCTTCTGCTTGGCATCAAAGATAGTGGAATTAAATGGAAGAAGGTGTAGCATCTCATCTGAATTAGCATCTGAGTCTGAATTTATTATGCTCAGTATCTGTTCTTTTAGGTAGTGAAACAGCTCTTCAGGCAAGCTTTTTTGTGTTAGGCTTTGTCCTTCCCTAAATCTGCCGCCTCCTCATTCTGTGGAGATATCTCCTGGCTTATTGAAGCATGTGGGGGGAGGTTTTCTGTATGTTTTGTTTTGAAAGACGGGGAGTTCCTGAAGCATTTTTGTATAATATCACATTTAACTTTTGTTTCTGGCTTGTAAGTATCCAGGGTAAATACTCTAGTTAAAAGGCAGTGGAGAAAGTGATTTAGGTTCTGGTTTGTGTTCTAATTTGGTTGAAATTGATGTCCTATGACATCTGCTTGAAATGATCTGTCTCTGTGCTGTTGCTGGACAGGAGAATAGCTTGCAGGATTTAAATGCAAAATATCTATTGTTTGAAGCTCGATGCTGTAAGTTTAAAATTGAATTTCCAGGAAGGAATGATAAATAATTCATGCTGAGTAAACATGAGGAAAAATTCTAAATATTTTGACTGACGGAAATGTCTCTTTTAAGTAATTTAAACAATTAAAATTCTAGTTGTCATTTTAAAGCTTCATCAGATTACATGGGAAATGCAACTGCTCTGAGTGTCTAAAGCAAAGCTTCGGATAGCTTGTGTACTTTATTTTTATACCGTTAAAGTATAAGATTATTAGATGAAACTGAAGATGTGAATCCTTAATTTACCATGGTTTAGAAAGTTTGACAGTGTCATTGTGATGGATGTTTAAACACGTTGACCAGTGAACAGCAAAATTCTTATTGTTGCTTTTTATTCCAGGTAGGAGAAGACAAAGAGTGCATCGCCCTCGTTCTCCAATATTGGAAGAAAAAGATATCCCACCCTTGGAGTTCCCTAAATCCTCAGAGGACTTAATGGTGCCTAGTGAGCATATAATGAATGTTATTGCCATCTATGAGGTACTAAGGAACTTTGGCACTGTTTTACGCCTCTCTCCTTTTCGTTTTGAGGACTTCTGTGCTGCTCTGGTAAGTCAAGAGCAGTGCACACTTATGGCAGAGATGCATATAGTGCTTTTAAAAGCAGTTTTACGTGAAGAAGACACTTCAAATACTACCTTTGGACCTGCTGACCTCAAAGATAGCGTTAATTCCACTTTGTATTTCATAGATGGAATGACGTGGCCAGAGGTTCTGCGGGTATATTGTGAGAGTGACAAGGAATACCATCATGTTCTTCCTTACCAAGAGACAGAGGACTATCCTTATGGACCAGTAGAGAATAAAATCAAAGTTCTGCAGTTCTTAGTGGATCAGTTTCTTACAACAAACATTGCACGTGAAGAGTTAATGTCAGAAGGTGTTATTCAGTATGATGATCATTGTAGGGTTTGTCACAAACTTGGGGATTTGCTTTGCTGTGAAACTTGTTCAGCTGTGTACCATTTGGAGTGCGTGAAACCACCTCTTGAGGAGGTACCAGAAGACGAATGGCAGTGTGAAGTCTGCGTAGCACATAAGGTGCCTGGAGTAACTGACTGTGTTGCTGAAATCCAAAAAAATAAACCATACATTCGACATGAACCTATTGGATATGACAGGCATAGGCGAAAATATTGGTTCCTGAACAGAAGAATCATTATGTAAGTATAAAGGAATTGGTATTTTCTGAATAATGATATTGCACTGAATGCATTTTTAATATATCCTGTAAGTTGTCGTTGCCATCTTAAAGTTGTTCTTTCATTAAGTAAGACCATTGCTTGCTGTTTTGCAAGGAAATTTCTAAGGACCATGTAATTAATCCATAGATTTTCTCCAAAATAAGTATTCTCATAATCTGTATATAAAGAGGGGAAAACCCTCAGGGTCTCTGGCTTCATATCAATATGCCTAAAACACATGAATGTGAGGAGAAGAGAGGGAATTTTAGTAAGAACTGTCCTGTTTTTGTAGAAGGTACTGAAAAGTAGTCTGTCTTTGTGATCGCATCTATAGAATGCTAGTTTTGTCTACTATCACCTGCTTAAATAGTATTTGGCTGTTAGCTACTGGTACTGGTTTGATGGTCTGCTTTTTGAAGCTAAGACTTTCAGAGCACTCGAATGTGTTCAGCATATAAAATAGAAATGCAGCAAATATTGTATGTGAACACTTCTGTAAATATAAACAAAGTCAAAGCGTTAAGAAATGCCTGTCTCTAAGTGGAATCCTTTGTACATTTAACTCTTTCTTGTTACTGGTTGGCCTTGAGATACTAATGTATGTCAAAACACTAATAATAAGCCCTTGTTAGTGAGGGCGTTGTGCCCTGATTTCACCTGAAAAGTTGAATCTAAAATTACAAAAACACTTCTACATTTTTCACAGGAAAATAGCTAAAGACTGAGGGGTTTTTTCTTATAAAAGACTGTTCTTATGTAGTTGTTTCATAGTGCAGACAAACTGTATGTAGGTGAAATCAGTAGTATTGTAGTTTTGGAGAAATAAAGGTGGTTTACTTGATTTCTTGAAATACAGTTTTCCATGCAGCTTTATGGAGAATATAAGCCACCGCTGAGTATCTTAACTGGAATGCACACAAAATGTTTCGCAGTGAATGTGAAGATATTAACCCGTGCCTTTAAAAGGGATTGTGATGACTGTTGATGGTATTACGTCTTACAAACAAAACACTTCTAAGGACTCATTTTAGTCTTTAAAAATACAGTGCTCTTTCTCTAATGGTCAATTTTTCTAATGGTGCTTTAGGTATTCATTATCTGTGCTTTTTGTTTCCTCTGTGTTGTTTTACACTTGTAAAGAAAGAATCCATGTTGGGTTATTTTTAGTTCTCTGGGTTATAAATGCTACAGTAGTATCAAGTAATCTTTGAAAAGGTGCAGGGAACCTTTTCTACTCTTACCTTTTTTTTTTTAATACTCAATCACATGCTCTGCAATATGTAGTGTATCATTTATGGCTCAGCAGGATGTGGTGGTCAGCCTGAAGCTGTTGAAATCCTCATTCTTCCATTCCCTCATACATAATTTTCTACCTTCCATTTCCAGAAAATGAGTTGGAAGTTTGTTTTTTGCAAAAAGCTTGGTTGCGAAAGGCATGTAACTGATACTCTCTTTGTTCTTGTTACCTGTGTTTTAATGACTTATAGCGCATGATTTTTCTCTTTTGAACTCTTGAGGAAAAGGTTGTTCTAAAGATAGGGCTTTCCTCACTGCCGTATTGTACTGGCAGAGCAATTATATTCCCATTAGATGTCTAGGAAGTACATTGCCATTATAAGTCTAGGAAGTAGCATTAAAAAAATTCAGTGTTCCTCATGAGCTTCTTTTAAGATGAATAGGCTCCCAGTATGTAGACAGGTTGGTAATTATTTTTGACTAAACTTGATCTGTGAAACAATGTTTTTCTTGCTAATGAAGAGTAATATTTGATGCTCAGGAGGTTTTGATGCAGGCAGTAGTTCAGTATATTTTAAACTAAACTAAATCATGGAGGTGCTTCTTGTCCCTTTGAAATCTGCATGTGTGAAAGCTCTTTGGCACATTGGTAGTAATTTTAACTGCACTAAAAAAGATCTCTTCAAAGGTTAAATATATTCTTTTTTCCCAATAATTTGCATTCCTGCTAGGAATTCAGTGGGCAAAATACTTGCTCCATGTTTTATGAATTTAAGTTTTATATCTCACTTGGGATTTATTCAAAGAGACATCAGTATTCCATTTCAAATCAGAATAGATGAGAATTGTAAACAATACAGCAAAAGGAAAATTTTTATTGGATTTTCCATTTTACTGAGGTTTTGTTAGTGACCAAAATAGTTCAAAATGTAAATAGAAAAGTATGTTGATGTTTATGAAGGCAAGAAATGCAGTTCAGCCATTGTTTCCTGACTTATTTTCCTACTCTTGTGTTGCTCATCAAGGTTGAAATACTCTTCCCCTGCTAGTCCCTGTCCTTGCTGTCATTAGATATCATGCCTTCTGCTAGTGTAAATGTGCCTGTGCTTGCTTCCAAAACAAGTTCTTCGTGAAGTATGTGGTTTGGATTAAAAAATATTTCGAATCCTCCTGATGGAATTGGAAGAGAAAACAGATGGTCAGTTGTGCTGGTGGATCTGCAGCAGCAGCAGCTCTCTTTAACAGCAGTGTGGGATGTACAGAACCAACCAATTCCACTGGACTTTTCACAGGACTTTGATGCATTTAATTATGCCTAATTAAATTTATGCGTAATGTGCCTTGAAGCTTCTTGCCAAAGCTGCTTCATAAGGGCACAAAAGTATTTACTGCATAACTAAATTCTAGGGAAATATAATAATACACATAGATATTAAACTGTACTTTCAGGTTTTAATATCCTTTACATTCTGTAAGCATGCTGTATTGCAAACCCAACCCTTTCCTACATGCATGTGTGTGTATACATATATATATATCTATATATGGAGCAAGTTTAAACTACACCTGTTTGGAGAACAGGTTAACTTAAAGGAGAGCTGCCAAATGCCAAAAGCTGAGATTAATTAATTGATATTATCATATCAACTTTATTTAAATAAACAGAGTGTATTCATCAATACCTTGGGATCAAATATATCAGAGGAAACTAATAGATCTAAAATTGATCTGCACAAACACTGATTTGAATCCTTGCCATGGGGGACTGGAGAACTGAAATCTGAAATTCTTGGATTTTTCTCTGTTTCAAGGGGGTTTTTAGGGCTTTTTACTATTTTTCTCCTTACAAATGTTATACATCCCTGATACCACTGGTTTTCACGTCTTTTAAAGGGTTTTGTGGTTTCTTCTTGATCACTGACACTTTTATTTCCATACTCATCACCTGCTGAGGGCAATAAGCCTTGTTTAAGCCCATCCTTGTGGTTCTGATTTTCTTTTCCATCTCTTCTCTTTTACAAAGACTGAGAAGTGGGCACTGAGGGGGTTTCCTCCCACGCATCCCCAGGAGCAAACAGCAAAGAGAAGAAGAATTCCCGAGCTTTTTTGTTTTGAGCTGTTAACAAACTTAGGGTGATGTCTCTGGGTCCAGTGCCTTTGTTTTGCTTGTAAAGGTTATTTCTGCAAGTCAAGTCAGGAAATTCAGGACTTTGATTTGCATTCTCCTTGTAAACTGCTGCAGTGTTCTAACAGGTTCTCTCTTTAGAAATACTGAGATGCTTTGTATTTGTCAGATTTAATGAAAGCAGGTGAAACATTGGTTTTTATTTTGATAGCAGAAGTAAGACATAAATTGTTATTGTTAAGTTACATACGTCTTCCTTGGTGGTCAAAAGAATCAATTTCAGCTTTTTGTCTGCAAGATTTGTTATGGCCTTTATATTCTCAGCAAGTCCTGTTTGATTTTCACTTATTAATTACAAAGGTTTTGGATGTTTGAGTAGGTTACTTGAAACAGGTGACTGGAATGCTTGTGTCCAGTTGTATCAGCATGGAATTCAGGAAGGGGTGTATCTACTTTTTACTACTTTACTTGAAAGTTTCTAGCATATTCTGTGTTGTCAGTTTTATCAGTCTTAAAACTTGCCTCGAAAGCCTGCCAGTGAATAGTTCCGCGCAGTGTAGAAGGATGAAAGAGGTAGAAAATGTTCATGTGATTCTTCTCTCCCTTGCTTGGCCTCACTTGATGTATGTGACTCAACAGAGTCCCCTGGGGACAAAGTAGACCTGTCAGGCGTCGACAGAGAAAACCACTGGGAATCCGTCCTTGTGTAAGCTTGCATCTTTCCATCTTGTTTTTATGATAGCCTCTCAGAGGATAAAAGTCGTGTCCCTTTAGCCGATGGAAGAAGGTGTTCAGGGGAAGTGAGCTTAAATATTTTAATCATTAATTTAAATCTTAACCAGCTTTGCCAGATGGATTGCATAGAATGATTTCTGCTGTAGCTCTTTGACTGTTAGCAAGTTGGTTATGAGCATTCCAGGGCTTCCACTGGCACACACCTGAATCTTGGGAAGAAGTCTGAGCAAAGATGAGTTTTGTGTAAGGATAACAGCAAGCTTCTGCCTTTTCATTTTCTGTCTGTGCTTTTGTCGAGAGGAAACACTAATTCCTGAATATTGGTTACTAAGGCTATGGTAGCCCTCAGTTTAAGAGAAATTCTGTGCTCAAAACCCTATATATTGAAATAGAAGGGAAATAAAATACTCTTGGATAACTTCGTTGTCCATTTCTAGAATATTACCTGAGCAGTTCTCTAATGGGTAGGACTTGCATTGCACGTAGAAAGATTAGCTCTAAGTGTGTTCTGCAGAATACAATGTTTGCAGTCTCGTGTTTTGATTCTTCACAGTGTGGCTCTGGGTTTTTTGGCCTGTAATACTGCAGACTTTCACTGGTACTGCAGGCTTTTTCTTGATTATATAGGGAAATTGAAGGTAACAGCCAATTGCTTTTCAGTGCAATGGAACCTTGTAACACAAGAATAGAAAGAACTGATGATAAAGGAAAAGGGAGATGCTGCTTGGGATTTTCAGGTGACATACATACGTAGGTATCCTGGAGGCATTAGCATAGCTGCAGTGGTTTCAGGTTTGCTAAAAGGGAATGTGGAAAAAGAACATGCTTGGATGATCACTGTCAGAATTTAAGCAAGGTGTACAAGGCTCTATGCCTGAGCTGCTTGTGTGTTTATATTACAGTATAAACTTAGCAACAGCATTATATTGTGCAGTTGTGTTTGTAAGGAGTAGAGCATCTTTACAATTACTGCTCTGCCAGTGGCTTCCTCTTCCCGCTTCCGATGGACATTTGCCAGGGAAAAATTCAGCAGGCCTGTCCTTTCTGGTTAAGCATTTTGTTTCACCCTATTCTTTCCTCTTGCTGTGTAAAGCTGAATTCCTGCATTCTCATCTCCCTTTCTGACTTAGGTTTTGGGTATTTTCCTTCATCTTTTTTAATGGCTTTTGTTCACAATCAGTAATAGAGGTGCTGCATTCCTATTATTGTTAGTAGATAGCTTCCGTGGTTTAGAGAAAACATGGTTTAAACAATTTTTCTTGAACATGGAAGTCTACAGGCATGGAATATTCAATAGAGTCCGATGGTTGTCAGTGTTCAGCTGTTACTTTTTGATGTGTTGTATGTGGGATGTCTTCCTGAAATGAGCTGTTTTCTGAGGGAACTTGTTGATCTTAACCATGCTAACCTGTTAAAACTAATGGGAAGTGACTGGTAGCCTAGAGGAGTAACTGGGTACAGTAGAATTAGTTGCTTTTCATGAGCAAAGGCCATTATGGAAGAAATCGTAGTATTTCATTGCAGCACACCAGGTTTTATCGTCGAAAAACAAAAGTCTGGTTTGTAGTAATGGTTGTGACAAGTTAGTAGTTGAATTATGAGATATATTGTAATTATTAACTTCATAACTGCTTTATTTCAGTAGTGTTCTGATTGAGCTGCACATGCGGCAGTTGTTTCACAGGCAAATGCTCTTTCCTAAAGACACAGTCAGAAACACTCCCCTTTATGGGTTTTGCAGCCATACCTCTTGTGTTGCAAATTGTTTGAAACTCAGTAGTAGGTTACTGGTTACAGTAATAGTGATTACAAAGAGAATAAACGTTGCAGATTGGACAAACCAGTTTTAAGGAGACACATCAAAAGCTTTCCTGAGCATGCTGTAATGAGAAATTCTGAGGGGATGGTAATGAGAAGGGAGCATTTGCATACTAAATTGGGTGCATGTGAGTGTCCTCATGTGATTTGTTATTCACACTCAGGTGTTGGCATCTTCTCTGCTGAAAGTAGGCTGATACTAATTTTTGTCATTTATCTAGGTATTTGAAAGTTCATATTTTTTCAATACTCTTACAGAGAGGGAGATTCAGAAAGTGAGAAAGATAAGAAAATCTGGTACTTTAGCACAAAGATCCAGCTGGCGGAGTTGATTGAATGCCTGGACAAAGATTACTGGGAAGCTGACCTATGCAAAACTCTGGAAGAAATGCGTGAGGAAATTCATCGGCACATGGATGTGACAGAAGACCTCACTAATAAAGCAAGAGGCAACAACAAGTCTTTCCTTGCTGCAGCAAACGGTACGAACATTTTATTTCATGGCAGTAGGTGTTGCACTTTGAATCAAATAGTAGTTTATTTTTCTTTTATTATAAGAAGTTCATAGAAAATGATGGAGAAGCATCATGCAGGTGTACCAGCGTGGCTTTTTAGTGCTGACTTCTTGTTGGACTATGCATCATGTATTCCAGGATGTCCTGAATGATTTGGATTCTTGATATGCTTAGGGTGTGCCAAGCTCTGATTGCTCCAGGTGTTGAGGTAGAGCTGTGTTAGCTGTCGTATGTTTCCTGATGTGTGTATATATATATATACATATATATATATATATAATCTTTTCAGAAGCACTTTACAATCCTATGGGAGTTGGAGTAGCCACAGTATTAGAGCTTCAGTATTTACTACAATATTATGGAATGTGTGGAAGAATGCATATCTCCTCTGCACTTCTTCATCTTAATTTATCTACCTTAAGGCAATAAATAAATAGCGGTATAAATTTGTGAAGGCTTGAACTGTATTTTTATGGAAGACATGAAGATTAGATGCTCGGGTTTAAAATTGGGTATAAGTCATCACTATATAAATGCATAACTCTAAGGAATCAACTATTAAATCTGTGGAATTGTTTCTTCTAAGTGTGGGGAAAAAAAGTGGCAAGAAGATGGATGTTATCTTTTGTCTCATTGAAAAGAAGCCGCATTTATGTTATGTTATTTCTGCTCTGTGGCTCTGTAGGTGGTGGTTGGTTTGTTTATTGATGCCAACATACTTTCTATTGTAGATGAAATTTTGGATATCATCAGAGCAAGAAAAGGAGAAATAGTGGAAGATAAAACCACAGCAGATGATGAAGCAGAAAAGGCCAAAAGTGATGTCGATAATGACCAGACAGATGCCGAGAGAAGCAAGGAAGAATCTGGAGACCAAGATAAAATTGAGGAAACACCCACTGAGCAAGATGCAGAAAAAGTGAAAACAGAAGGTAAAGAAACTCTGACTGTGCTTTAACAACTTCATGGAAGTGAATCTTTAGTTGAGACCCTCACATTTCTTGAAGTATGTGATCTGGGGGATAAGGGGAATGATTCTCTAAGTTACTTTGTAAGTAAGAGGTTGATATTTGTCAATTCTTTTGGGCTGTATATTTTAATTGGTTTGTTTGTTAAGTAATTTCACCCATTTTCCTACTTTTCAAGTTAGATACTGCCAGCTTGTAGATACAGGAAGCTTGAGGTACAGGTGACACTTGCAGGTTGTGATCAGAATGTTTGTAGTAGGCAATATTACATCATTTTTAACATTTTTTTTCCTCATCAGAACTAGTTTGTTCTTTGATTTTGAGACAGTACTGTCTCATAGAAGAAGGGAAAAAAAAAAAAGGGAAAAAGCTCAATGTTTTTCAGCTTTATCAAACAGACAAACCAAGCTGCTGAAGTTGCTTTCTACGGATGATGCCAAGTGACATCCTAAGACATACTAAAGAATATCCCTAAAGTTTTGTTGTGCATTTTACTATAGAGGCAACAGTCGTTGGGGATAAAAGTAACTCTGTGACATCAAGCACTGATGACAACAACACAAATCCTTCTGCAGGAGAGACTAGTTGCTCTGAAGGGAAGAACGCAATGGGGTGTCAGTCAGAAACCCTTGAGAGCAACAACATGGCAGAGAAGAAGGTGGCATCAGAGCTCCCTCAGGAACTCTCAGGTACAGAAGGCACTGTTACCAATGCCTCTGTAATTTGGGGAATCTGTTGAGTTTTTCTCTCTGATTTGTCCACTAAAACCATTCACAGCGTATATCACTCATGCTGTTTGCTTGCAGTGCCATCCTTTACTGCTACGTTGTCATTAACATTTCAAAGTTAATTTTCTTGCAACTAGTGCTTGAAATTTGTGGTCCTCTATGACATTAGTATTTGTTTCCATGCCTTCCAAAGATGACTATGGCTAAGCTTTTTATGTTCTATTTCTGTAGATTTTATTTTCCATATTGATCCATAATGATTTTTAGCATCCTATCAAAGTTGATTTCAAATTCTAATTTGCTGCTGGCTTGTTTATTATTTTAACCGCTCATTTACTGTATGAATTACTAACAAACAAAGCATTTTCATTCAAGTGAATAAAGCATTGCACAGAAATGTCAAGGTTGAAATTGTCATGCTAGGAGTTATAAATAGATGTCAGAATTATAAGCATAGGGGCTCTTGTATTTTAATGTCTTGTTCTAGCATGTCAGTGATTCAAAAATAGTAATATACACTATTTAGTAATATTCTAAAAACCACCAAACTTTTGATTTAGAAATAAATGGGACTTAATTACATAAGTTCAGTGTCCTATTTTAGAATTAGAACAAATACATTATAATTCTATAATGTTATCATTCTATAACATCTGTGATGTAGTGATGCTCAGAACACATTAGTAAAGGTTTTCTCTCCTACAGAAATAGATCTCCATTCACATACAGATCACAGTTCTTGAACTTGAAAATGTGAATGCATCCAAACCTTGTCATTAACTTTGTTCAAAGGAGGAGATAGTGAACATTAAGATTAATCCAGAATCTGGAAGCTTCATAATACACTTTTTTAGTAGATTCCTAGTGCATGGGTCAATAAGCGTGCATTTTAGATACTTGACCAAATATATCTCCCTGTTCTCACATGTTTTTTATTCAGTTTTAAAGTTAAAATAACTGCATGAAGGTTAATGGAAAAGTTATGTATCCTATAGCTTTGTTCCAGGCACGTTAGTATTTTATACAAGTTAGTATTTTGTTTTAAAGTTTCACTTGTATATTTATCATTATTTCTTTATTGTACTTCAACAACTACTTTTCTCATTCCAAAGCTTCTAGCTTATTTTTAAATGAATGGGCTTTTGGTTTTGATAGGAAGGTGTATATGTGTGGAGAAAGTTCATATTTATGAATAATTTACTATATTCATAGTGATAATTCTGTTCCTGTGATGAAATTTCCACTTGAGACTGTCATTTCAGAGGCAGGGAGAGATACTGAACCAGTATCAGTGAGGCAGCTACCCCCAGAGTGGGGAAAGCTGAAGTAAAATGCAAAGTTAGACAAGAATGTTTGTCACTCGTCTGTCACCGCCTTGTTAAATGCAGTTTGGATATTAGTCTTTTATTAAGAGCCTAGATTGTGTGCTTCCACTCTCTTCCAGACAACACGCACCACAAATGGTTCCATTCTTCCTCTTAGTCGAAAGGGAAATGGATCGAGCAGTGGTGCATGCAGGTTTGGGATCTTTTAAGAACCCCAGAATACTTTACAGAATGGTCTTTCTGCTAGGAGTGAGTGTTCCACAAAAGAGAGGGTTTGTTCTGTCACCTTTCTTAAAATCAACAGTGTGATGTGGCAATGATGTCCATAGCTGTCAAGACAGTAACAAGGACAACTGAGGACCAAGAACTCATTTGTTTTACTGAGCTTGAAGCAACACTTAGATGTATCAGATTGTAAGAAAGAGGCTGATTTGAAGTCTGCAGAGGAGTTAGATGCAGAGCAGTGCCAATGGACCTGAAATCTGTAGGATTCCTCAGAATTACTGTGCTGAAGAAGAGACAGTCAAAGATTTGGTGGAAAACTGGAGGTCACCAGAAAGGTGTAGGCTAAAGAACAGGAGAATAAAAGAAGTTAAAGCTGCAGGAAGACCAGATTTCATGAAATCTGCATTCTGAAAGCAAAGCAGAGTCTCACGGGAGAGTTCTCTGTGTGTGCATCTGTAGGAAAAAAAATTGTCTCCTAGTTAAAACATATTCATACTTCATGTAAATATTAATTTCAGCTCTTCAGAGCCGTAGAAGTTGAAACTGCTTGAAGATACTTTCATGGATACAGTGCTCTGGGGGGAATTAATATTTTATAGGTGTTTCCCTCCAGTCCAGCAAAATATATTCATCTGGCCTTTATTTGATGAAAAATTCAAACCACAAAATTACCTTGATCTAATTTAAAAGAGGAACTAAAAATGAAGTTGTTTTCTTGTAGAAGAAACTGGTCAGATGATCCCTAGCAACAGTAGCAGTGTGTCTGCTGCGCCTCTACAGTCAGATGTTGAAAACAGCAATGGCAGTGAGCTGAGCTCTGGACAGAATGACTCCATTAGGACACTTGATGATTCTGAAAATGCAGAGAGGGGATCCCAGACTTCAGAGGACATAGGTAATAATAATAACAGTATCTCTAACTTTCTTTTTATGCATCTTTTTTACTTTGTACTTCCCATACACAAATATAAAACTTCCAGTTTTTAAGTTTGTTTTTAAAAGCTTTTTTCCCTTGGGCAGGAGAGAAATCTAATGGTGAAAGAAGTGATTCTCCAGGCGCAGGAAAAGGCACACCAGGCTCAATGCGAATGCTCACGAGATCACGGAATCCAGATAGCAAGTTGAGCCAGATGAAAAGCCAGCAGGTTGCTGCTGCAGCACATGAAGCAAATAAGTTGCATAAAGAAGGCAGAGAGGTTTGTGCACATCTTGGAAAACTCAAAGTATGAAAATGTAGAAAACTGATAATATTTTAAAACTTAGAGAGTGATTTTTGGCAAACTATGAAGATGCTTGAAAAAATGTAGTAATAATAGCAAATTATTTAATCATAGGAAGCATTTACCCCCTTCTCCTTTGTTCTCAGTTACTATCTACAGAGGTGTGACAGTGACTCAGTGCAGTGGTAAAAGGTTTTTTGTATGTCTGTCTGTTGGGTTTTGGTGGTTTGTTTTGATTTTTTAAGTAATTTCTCCAGAAAAGAAGTGTTTGAATGCCAGGAGTTCACTGCACTTAGTTTTCTGCATATTGATTGGTGTGTTCGTATTATTTTTGTTAGCTGGTTTTCCTTGTAAGTTCGTACTTAGCGTATTTATTCACAGAGCTCTCAAATTTGGGACGCAGTTAATGAAAAATTACAGCAGTGATGTTATCCATGCCATGTTCTCAAAGTCAAAGACTCTTGTTTGCTTAGCTACATGTATGAATTCTGTAATTTGCCAATGAGGGGTTTCACAGAAAGTTTCCTTAGTGAGTGAAGCTATTTTCCCAAAGATGCCTTCACAATAGGCGTAATTCAGAGGACCAACTTGAGTTCCTGTTTGACTTCCTGAGGAGCCCGGATGGTGCTTTTTATGTTAAAGTTGATCTTTGGGAATATCCAAACTCAGCACATCAGCTGTGAAGTACACGTATTTAGTATATCACATAAACAGTTACTTGCTTCTACAGACTGATGCAAGGGGGCTTTTATTGTTTTATATATAGACAGTTGAAGCCTAAATCATAAATAAATAGAAATACTTGAAACTTAATCCTTCCATTTATTCTTTCTTTCCAAGGTTATAGTGGTCAACTCGCAAGGTGAAATCTCCCGAATGAACACAAAGAAGGAAGTTGTGATGAAAGGAAATATCAACAATTATTTCAAATTAGGGCAAGAGGGGAAGTATCGTGTTTATCATAATCAGTATGCCACTAATTCATTCGCGTTAAACAAGCACCAGCACAGGGAGGACCATGACAAGAGACGACATCTCTCGCATAAATTCTGTCTGACTCCTGCTGGAGAGTTCAAGTGGAATGGGTCTGTACATGGGTCCAAAGTTCTTACCATTTCCACTTTGAGGCTAACTATCATTCAGCTAGAAAACAACATCCCGGCATCATTCCTTCACCCTAACTGGGCTTCCCACAGGTAAATTACTAAATGAAAATACATAATCTCTTGTTTTACTTGTCTTTTGCCTAACAGAATTAATGTGCAATGGTCTTTATCAAATCAGTGATTTCCAAGCACCATGCTTCAGTATGTTAAAGTATAAACTAACGTGCGTGTGTGTTGTGATGAATGGCTGAAAGGATTGCACATTTGAGTGAAGTATTACAATACAAGAGGTTTTCTCCTACCATTAAATCTTATTAACACAGCATGCTATATTACTGCATGTGTATGTTTCGGGTTTTTAATCTTTGTTTCCAATTTAGGTCTAACTGGATTAAGGCTGTTCAGATGTGCAGCAAACCTAGAGAATTTGCACTAGCGCTGGCTATATTGGAGTGTGCAATTAAACCGGTTGTCATGCTGCCAATCTGGCGGGAGTCCTTGGGGCACACTAGGTAAAATAAATAAACATAACAATATTTTTGACTCTGAGAACTTGCCTTTGTTTTACAATTACTGGTTCCTCTAAGCCTCTAAGAGTTATGTTTAAATTTAGTCAGTCTTTCAGCACTTGGAAGTGTGTTTTCTCAACCAGGAATACTGAAAATACGTGATGAGATTTTTATAGCCTCATTGCTCCTGCAAAGCAAGTTTGTTTTCTTTACCTGAGCCACAGTCCCAAAGTGATAAAGCTCTGGGAGCCTAGAAGAGCAAATTTCAACACACCCAGTTCAGTGGAGTCTGTCTTTTGTCTTTCATTGTGTCATAGCAGCAGAAACAAGATGTGTCTCATGTCAGACATGGTTGCAGGCAGCTGGGTTTGCCTTACTGGAATAGCCAAAAAAAAGCAGTGTTTCTGGTGCAAGTAATACATGTAACCTGATACTGGGCATTCCTCTTAACTTCAGATGTTTACAATTATTCAAAGGGGTAGTATGTGCTGCTGTTTGATTTTTATTTGTTTATAAGATTCTGTCCTTCAATGCACTTCAATCTGTATGTATTAGATTACGCAGAATGACAGCAATAGAAAGAGAAGAAAAGGAGAAAGTGAAAAAAAAAGAGAGAAAACAAGAAGAAGAAGAAACAATGCAGCAAGCTACGTGGGTGAAATACACGTTTCCTGTCAAGCATCAGGTGAGGTTTTCTTTTGTGTGAGGAACAAACAAAATACAGGCATTGTTGATTACTTATTCTTTCTGCTTGTGTTTTAGACTTAAAATTTGTTATCATTGCATTCATTACTCCCTGCCATTAGGATAGGAACCAAGCCCAGGTATTCAAGCACATAATCATCATCTGAACTGAATTTGTTACGTACTATGCTCTTTGTGACCCCGCCTCAGTTGACAGATGTTTGTCTGCCAAATGCAGCCTTTCCTAGTGGAGGGGTTCTCGATGGTTACCGGAATCTTTGCATGTCTGTCTTTGTCCAGTGCATCCCTCCCATTCCCACACCGAAAGAAATCTAGCTTAGCTACCTTTTCTTTAGTTACATAGTATGATGGGAGTCACTATAGTAGCCTCTTTGTATTCTCCTACAGTAAAGATTAGATACTTTTGTTGGGTGGGTTGATTCAGAAACTTGTATAGTGTTTGAGCTTTTAGGTGAATAGATTCTCTCAGAGGACACAGAGATGCTTTTATATGTCACTAGGGTGGAATCAATGTAATTATCATCAGATACTTAATTTTAGGTAGTATATTTCACAAATATTATTCAATTTGCTTTAAAAGTCTGCAAATAAAAGATTATTAATAATGCAGCCGATAGCAAAATTAAAACTACTGCTTTAAAAATATTTCACAGGTTTGGAAGCAAAAAGGAGAGGAATATAGAGTAACAGGGTATGGCGGCTGGAGCTGGATTAGTAAAACACACGTCCACAGGTTTCTACCCAAACTGCCTGGCAATACTAATGCAAACTACAGAAAGTTGCTACCAAGTAAGTGTCTGCATTGCTTTCATAGACTCTTTTTTTTTAAGCTACATTAAATTGTTTGAATTACAAAGTTGTGTGTAATATTTGTACAGCCTTGTATAGCCTTGTGTAAATTAAAGGTAGATAAAACTGTAGATAATCACAAGCAAAAAGCAACATCTGAAGTATTGGGGTGTGTACTTAATGTATGTACACTGATCTACACCCCATGTTGACAGAAAACTATTAAGCAATTTTATTTGGGAACAGTAGTTTCCTAAGGGAAAAGGAATTCATTTCTCTAGGAAATTTAAATGCATCTTCTTGCTTTTTTGTCCCATGGATTTGTATTTAAAAAGCCAGGTTTTGTAGAGGTGACTTTTAGAATACATCCTGAACTGTGCAAGTCTTATTTATAATGAATTTCATCATAGTTTCCCTTTAAAATGTATAAAATGGTGGCCCACCCTGTGTTACACATCAGAATGATTTCTTTCCCCACATATTGATGTAATACTTTCTCTGTTGCTTTTCATTGGATCAAACACAAAATGGATGCTGCTTTTAGTGTTTTCTATATGATTGATAAATTGGATTAATTTTGCTTTCTATATTGCAATAAATAGCCACTACTGTGCTAAGCACAAAGTCATTTGAGTACTAATGTCCATTCTGGTTTTACTCTAGAAAGGAAAAGTATTGTAATTGTGTGAGTCTGAATTAATGTGCTGTTAATAGAGTGGGGATTCAGAAAGTGGTATTTAGTTTCCTGAAACATGGCTGGGGTTTGGGTTTGAGGTATGTTTTTGTGAGAAAAGCTGAGCATAGACTCCTGAAAAACTAAGGTAAATGACACGGTTTTACCTTTGGGCTTTTAGATTTCATAGGGTTTTAATTCAGTATTGCACAAAGCTTAATAATGTTACCACTGTATACTTTACATCTGTTTCTCAATTTCAGTAATAATGAATGATTTGAGAGGTAAGCTATAACATACATTAAAATGTAGCAGAATATAAAAGATATTCTGAATAATTGACATCATTTAATTCATTTATTAATAGCAAAGAGTGAAGATGAAAAATGCAATTTGGATAAACGAAAAGGTCCAAATAAGGTAAAATTAGAAAAAGACAGAACAAAGGATTCTCATGATCCGCAAGCAAAAGACAAAGCGGATGTTTCAGAAACGTCAGGGAAAGTACAAGTGAAAGAAGAAAAGTCATGTCAAGAAAAAGTAGAAGTTGAAACAATTTCTGAAAACGTAGATGGTGCAAAAGACAAAGGTAATGATACATTGAAATTATGTAAAACTATTCATTGCAGCACTGCATGTGTAAAAGCATAGGGCCTCATAAATAACTACTGAAAAGCTGTAACATGTTTTGTCAAGACATTTAAAATGTTTCAGTTTAGTGATTGCTGAGCATTCTTGTAGTAATGTCTGAAGTTTTTGTTCCCTTTTTCGAGAACTCTATTAATATGCTAAAAGGTCCGTTTATTCCTTAGCAGTTAATCTTAAAGTATAGCTTGGTATTCGTTGTTAAGAGAGCTTACTGATGCAGAGTTTGCTTTCTTCACAGTGGAAAAAGAAATTGATGGTGAAAACAATAAAGTCATCAAGGAAGAACCTATGGATGTAGATGATGTGAAAATTGAATCCTCTGTAAAAGATGAGGATAGTCATTGTAAGCTGGATATAATCAATGTCAGTGAGGGGTTTCATTTAAGGACTTGCTACAAAAGGAAAGTAAAATCATCAAAATTAGACGGACTACTTGAGAGGCGAATAAAACAGTTTACACTGGAAGAAAAACAACGACTAGAAAGGATGAAACTGGAGGCTAGTGCTAAAACTGGAGGCATTCGAGCTGTAAGCCCCCAGAAAAACACAGATGAGCTACAAATGAGAAAAGTAAAAGAAGGAAGCCAGTTTGACATGTCTTCCCAAAATCAAACCTATATTTCAGAGAAGACCCAAACTGAAGATGCAGAACAGGACTGCTTGCCAATCAGCAGTGTCTCTTGTTCCAAACCCAGTGAGCTGGATGAACCCTCTTTGCCCTTGACAAACAGGCTGTCAAAAAGAGAAGGCCAGCTACTGGATGAAGACTCACGTCAGTCTTCAGAAGGTGAAAGCTCCATTCAGAATGATAGTAAAGAAAACAACCCTGAACCTATGACTGCTGATAAGTGTCAAGGACAAGAGGCTCTTGGAGAATCTGAGAGTTCCTTTGTGGATGGCTTGAAACAAACAAATGCAGAAGGTAGAATCAAATGGGATATTTCAGAAACCAGCAAAAAACCTTTGAAACAAAACCTACCTATTACCAGGGTGACTCAGTGTGAACCTGAAGACTTGGAGCCAGTGGTAACTGAAAGCAGATGTAGAAAAGATGCTCTGGCTACCCCTGAAAAAACAGATTCAGAGGGAAATTCTGAACAGCAGAGCAAAGATCCAGAGAACAATTGTATGCTAAAAAGCCGTATTGAACCAACATCTTCTCAAGAAAGTGAAATGGAAGAAGAAATTGCTTCAATAAAGAGTGAAAGTAAATCTGAAAACAAGATCATGTTGCACCAAAAATCAGTTAGTAAAGAACCATTTAAAACAGAGCTAATTTCTGAAAGAAACGAAAGTCAAACGCTGGAACACATGGATGGGGTAAAAGCTGATGAGGATTTACTGAGCTCTAAACTAACCGAGACTAATGGTCAAAAGAAAATGGAAACAAGGACCATAACCAAATACCTCGATCAGACAAATCTAAATAGTGTTACTGACAAAAAGAATAATAAAGAAGAAGAAACTGAGACAGAAAAAGAAAAATCAGCATTTCAAATGAATGGAAAAGACAGTGATATTAAAGCATTACCAAATGATGGCTGCTCAGTTAAAGATACTTGTGAAACAAAGGCAGGGGGCGATACTGAACCAAAAGTTAATAATATTAATAAATCCATTCAAGAACATGAAATAAAACCATTGACTTTTAAGGAGTCTTCAGTAAAACCCTTCATGAATGGTGACATCACAATAGAGGACACAAAAGACAAAAACAACGTGGACGCAAAGTCGCATCTGCAGAGTTCACCTGAGTTGGAATCTGGGGAGAGTCTTCAGCCACCAGATGCAGTTCCCAAGTACGTGCAGAAAACTGAAGAAAAAGGTCTCTCTCCAGAGGGATCTGCTTTTGGCACTGCCTGTAAAGAAAATAACCTGAACAGTGAAACAGAATCCATGGAAACTGATGTAATTGAGGAGAAGAAAGTTATTCCATCGCCTGTAACCTCATGTGAGGAATCTAGCTTGAGTAGTCACTTTGCTGATCAGAATGATGTACAGACACATAAAATGGAGAATATTAATGGAGAAAGTAAAATAAAAACTGTTATTACTGAAGTGACAACCACAACGTCGACTGTGTCTACAGAATCCAAAACTGTGTATAAAGTTGCAGAGACTGTAGCTTCTAATGATGAGAAAACAACAGTAGTGTCATCTACAGAAAACTGTGCCATATCCACTGTAACTACCACCACTACTGTGACTAAGCTCACCACTCCAGCTACTGACAGTAATGTTGATGTCATTTCTGTGCAAGAGCGTAGTAAAACAGTGGTTACAACAACAGTAACTGACTCACTGACTACCCCAGAAGGCACACTGGTGACTTCCATGACTGTCAGCAAAGAGTATTCTACAAAAGACAAAGTGAAGTTGATGAAATTTGCAAGACCCAAAAAAACCCGTTCTGGAACTGCCTTACCATCTTACAGAAAATTTGTTACCAAAAGCAGTAAAAAAAGCATCTTTGTTTTACCCAATGATGACTTGAAAAAGCTGGCCAGGAAAGGAGGGATCAGAGAAGTTCCCTATTTCAATTACAATGCAAAGCCTGCCTTGGATATCTGGCCATATCCATCCCCAAGGCCAACTTTTGGGATCACTTGGAGGTACATGCTTTACATTTTTGAGGAAAAGTTTAGGATGTGATGAAACCAAGTGATGAAACCAAGTTTTGCTGTGTATTATTCAGTAGTTATCTATATTGTTCGGTAATGGTAGAATGGAAAATCTTTGTCCCTTGGGTTTGGTTGGGTGTTTTGAATAGCTTTTGATTTGAAAATATAATTCGTGGTCTGTTGTTAGGTACCGACTTCAAACAGTGAAATCACTGGCTGGAGTGAGCCTCATGCTGCGGTTGTTGTGGGCATGTCTCAAATGGGATGATATGGCAGCAAAAGCTCCACCTGGGGGAGGAACTACACGTACAGGTATTGTTTCCTTAAATTTCTGACTTTCTTAATGCCAAAACTTGCTGTTAGTTTTAATATCAGCCGCATTGAAAGCATTTCTGTAAAGGCTTGATGTTAGCTATGGCATTTGAATTTTGTAGTCAACAGTTTGTACTAGTTGCTCTATCTTTACCTTCATTATATTGGGTTGATTGGAGATCTAGCTTTTATTTGTTTTCTCTTATTAATGTATTTGGACTAATTTGTTGTAGAAACATCTGAAACTGAAATTACTACAACAGAAATAATCAAGCGAAGAGATGTTGGTCCGTATGGAATCCGGTCAGAGTACTGTATACGAAAAATTATTTGTCCCATTGGTGTACCAGAGGCTCCAAAAGGTATGTTTGTTTGTACATTTTTCTTCTTCCCATAAGCTCCTACAGAAATGAAGGTAACTGGATCTTTATGTTAATTCAGACCATTAAGGGAGCAAATACAGCTTGACATGAACTATTCATTCACCTTTGAGAAGCAGGTGATGTGTTTAACAAACTGATCTCTCTCAAGCTGAAAAGCCTTCCTGTCTATGAAATGTGACTGAAAAAGACACTAAATCTTGGTTTACAGTTTAATTTTGTTTTACTGTCAAGCTTAATGTGTGTGTTTTGACTGTTCTCTAAAGAAACTCCAACACCCCAGAGGAAGGGACTGCGATCAAGTGCACTAAGGCCAAAAAGGCCAGAAACACCCAAGCAAACGGGCCCTGTTATAATCGAAAGTTGGGTAGCAGAGGAGGAATTGGAACTATGGGAGATCAGGGCATTTGCTGAAAGGTAAACAAACTCAAATGAGCTTTTAAAGAAAGCAATTTTAATTTGTATGTGTATGTTAAATCAAAGTTCCTGCTTCAGAGCACAAACTTGGTAGCTACAATCAGTGAAAGCGTATCTGTGTTGCATTTTCACTGCACCTTTTGATAATGGTAATCAAGCTCAAAGCTGTAAAGCCAAACTATTTGTTGGTACCAAAACTATTTATGCAGATGTTACAGATTTGTTATAACTAATATTAATTTACCATGGTTATGAACTAATCACTGTTGTGTTCTAAAAGGCTATCAGGGTAATGCATGGGAAGGCTTTAGGCTACTTTTAGCATGACTTAAAATGCTAGGTGTTTAAGTACTTTTATAGTACAAAGAAAATGAATGTGTACAAGTAAAGTAAAGGTAAATTCAGCCTGAGAATATTCAAGTCATAAATAAGTATTTTCAGTGTCACATGCTTAGACTTGGAACAACATTTTGGAGTCACTTGGAAAGAATTGTTTTAAACTAAAGGTGTTTCAGCTTGTTTGCAATCTCAGATGCAATTATAAATTCCAGTTTTGATTAACAGTTTCCTGTAAGGTGGTGCAGTAGTTCCTCATCCAACTATTTGAGAGATGTTGCATACAACTTCAGTAATTTATTACAAAATACATGTATAGGCATGGCCAGTTTTTCGGTGATTTTCGGTCTTGATGTGTGTTCTTATATGTGCAATTAAACTGGATAAAATGAAATCCAGTTTGAGGGTTGGGGTTTATGTGGTGGTATAACTTACTTCCGGTTGTGTCTTTGGCAGGGTGGAGAAGGAAAAGGCACAGGCAGTTGAACAACAGGCTAAGGTTAGTGAACAGAAGAAGGCAGAGGAATTCAAGGCCCAATTGGAGGCTCAACTAAAACACCAACGATTGGCTGCCCAGCAGGTGGGGGAGCTCTTGGTAGTCCCACCTGTCAGCAGCATGCATTAAAATATGGCAAACACAGTTTATCTTACACCATTTTTCGAGAGACTTTGCTTCCTGTGCAAACTAAACCATCAAACAATGCTGCTCACACTGTGTGTATCCATTATTTTGAAATGGGGTTAAGGGAAAGATTTGCTTTGGGGTTGCCTTTGGGTTGTTTTTTTTCCCCATCTAATTCATTGCACTTTAAAAAGGCTTAGGTTGCTTCCATTTTAACAGAAGGGTGAGAAGCACCAGTGTACAGGTAAGGTGTTTCTGTGGTGTGATGGAAAGCTGCCTTGGTACATAGCTGACTTGGGAATACAACTGCATTTGCTTTTCATGCTTAGAATTGAATCTTTTGATTTTATCCTGTTTTAAGTTGGCTGAATGAAACCTATTGATGATTTTATGCTACTATATATAGATGTCTGTGTATAAATGTGTGTATGTATGCATAAATGTAGGCAATTAAAATTGGGAAACCAAATACCATGTTGGTATTTCATGTACGTTATTAAGAATTTTGCTTTTTTCCAACTTAGTCCTCTTTCATTTCATCTTCCCTGAAGAAAATATATTGTTAGTTAATAAATATTTCTGATAGGTGGGCATTTCCACAATGTAATTCTAACCAATCACTGGAATTTAATGAATAACCTGAGGTGATTCCAGTAGCATGGGGAAGAATGTTAGATGTGTTGGGATTTTAAAAGAGCTTACTGATAATATCCCTTCACAAAGTGACTCTGCATTACGTGTTCCTACTTGACAGAGCTCAGAAGTTTGGTATGTAAGGTAAAGAATTTTGAACCTAATTTTAATAAGCAGGCTGCAAACTGGATGTACAGTTAAAAGAGTGATTTTTAAAGTTGCATTATCAATAGTGAAGTAGAATGATACAGTCTTCTTTCTGTAACTGGCAGGATCTCAGTGCAGGCAGCTCTGAACCTAGGAATGCTAGTAATAAACTATGTTAACAATGATGTACTGCTTACTGGCAGAGATGCAAGCTGCGTGTACATGGTCAGAGCCAAATAGATGGATATTTGTCAAAGTCTTTTAACCTTTCAGATTAATCTGAGACTACTCAGTTTTCTTTAGCATAAAATGTGCACTGAAGTTAACATAAACTGAGGATTTTAAAGATCCTGTAAAGGAAATTTTCTGGCCGTGTCAAGGAGTCTCATGCTGTAGTGTGTGCAAACAGATTATTCTTCAGTCCTTTACAGCCAGAACTAAAATCCTGCCAGAGTTCTTTATTTTCCAATACTAGGAAAGACAGCATTTATTTTACAAACCCTAAAAATGCTAATTATGCCTTTGTTCATTTTTCTCCCGAACTCCATAGAAACGGCTGGAACAGCAGAAGCAGATACCTACAGTAGGCATGTCCCCTGCAGTCACTACATCCAGCAGCACCGCAACTACTGTCTCAACACCACAGAAAGTTGTGGTAGGCCCTTTAACGGGCCCGGTCCCCACTGGAACCAAAGTAGTGCTTACTACAAAAGTGGGTTCTCCAGCTACAGTAACATTCCAGCAGAACAAGAATTTCCATCAGACTTTTGCTACTTGGGTTAAACAAGGCCAATCTTCAACAGGTAAGTAGCCGTTTATCATGGAAAAAGCACATGCTGGATGCTATACATACAGTGCTGTGCATCCTATATATAGCACTTAATGTCTTCAGAATATGTATTGCACTTCTTGTTATCTTTGCTCTTTAATCTCTTGCTAAGTCAGCAGGACACTTCAGAGATATTACCTGTCTAATTTTCCTTTGTTCAGACTTGCTAGGTAGTCTTATTTCTGACCTGCCTCATTTATTACTCACAGTTGTTGTACTAGTAATCATTGATGAAAGCATTCTGTACTGTAATGTACTGTATCCAAAAAAAGACTCTTTACCAAAGAAAGTATGACGCATTCAAAAATGATTGTAAAAATAGTTTGCTGTTTCATACTTGAAAAAGTCATTTCATTGACTGATTATTCTGCTCTAAAACTGACTGTTCTGTGTACCTCAATAGCCACTAGCACAGCTGCCACTTCAGCCACAACCATTGCCAGCACAGGGCAGACCTTCCAGATCTCAGGCAGTCCAGTAACGATGGCAGGGAAAGTGATAACTAAGCTGCCACTCCCTGCAAACAGCAAGATTGTTGCCGTCAATGTGCCATCAACTCAAGGAGGTAGGGGAAAGGGAACGGAATTGAACGTGTTCCAGCTTGCTCATTCATTCTCCATTGACACGATTTTCCCAGTGAAGTAAACTGTGACTTGAAGGGGGAAAAAATATCTGTGTACATATATATATACAAGTTTTTAGAACTTGTTTTCCCCATATTGCATATTTGTGTCTGTGAGGGGAAAATGCAAGGGTGGTTTTTTGCCTGTAAATTATTCTTCATTTCATAGTGCAAAATTAGGAGGTTTAGTTTTAATAATGTGGAATGAAGCATGCTTTTTTGTTAACCTCAATCATACATCAACAAAACCACTTTCTTCATGAAAGAAAAAAAATGGCTGCTGTTCTTAGTAATTAATACCTGCATCCGCTCTTCAGTGATGAGCAGGAGTTTGGCTCCAAACTAAGATCAGGGTTTCTCTTCTTCCCTCAAGAAGAGGACTTAATATTTTGAGATTTGTGAGTATATATTGAACAGAAAAGCTCAGTTCTCTGTCTCCGTTATACTTAGCAACGTAGGAAATCATGAAGACTACTAGTTTTGTATTGAAATTTCTTAGGTGAGAGGAAAAGCTTTACCCAGTTTCTTCAGCACCACAAGCTTGTAGGTAAAAGGTGTTTAAACTGGTCTTCTACATTTTAAATTAATGAGATTATAGTTCTTAATGGTTGTATAATACTAATTTGTGGCACCGTGACAATGCAAGGACTTATTCGCAGTTACCATCAAACTGGTCTTTGTGAAGATTCACTCTTTCCTTAATCTTTTCTAAAATACCTATTTCTTAACTTAAAATGTAGATGGACTGTCAACAGAGTATAATGCTGCTGCTTCTTACAATATGACAGAGGCTCTCCCAAGAAATGTTGAAAGGCTCAAAGGTGTTCTAGAAACCCGGAGACCGATTTCTAAATGCCATCCTGGAGCTGCATTTACTTCTTTTGCTGCAATCGCATCATTAATGAACTCTCCGTTTTTCTTTAATTAGGTGTTGTTCAAGTTCAGCAAAAGGTATTGGGTATCATTCCATCAACTACAGGTGCAAGTCAAACATTTACTTCATTCCAGCCAAGGACAGCAACTGTAACCATTAGGCCAAATACCACAGGGACATTAGGAACAACAAGCACTTCACAAGTAAGATGTTTTTCTGATGATGTAATGCAAAAAAAAATACAGTGCATGTATTTTAAATTGTTTGCAGATACTGAAAGTTCTGTCTTGTTACTTTTCAATGTTTTTGGCTCATCTCAGCAGTCCTCTGTTCCAAGGAGGTACAACAGTTCTCTCCAATTGGAAAATCAAATAGTTTAGAGCTTGGCAAGGTTAACGGTATGGGTATAGATGACAAAATATTGGATCTACTTGCATGTTGTCATTTCTTACTGTATTAAAACAAACAAAGAAACAAAACCACCACCAAACCTGAGGACATATCCCAGTGACTTGTCTCACATGTCCATTTTGGTGCACGTAGGTAGTGCAAGGGACACCACTACGCCCTGGTATGACAGTGATACGGACACCACTGCAGCAGTCAGCACTTGGGAAGGCCATCATTCGAACACCTGTGGTGGTGCAACAAGGTATCCTTCCAGCCAGTAGGTTCACTTTAATATTTATATTTCCAATGATGAGGGTGATGAGGCACTGGAATGGGCTGCCCAGGGAAGTTGTGAATGTTCCATTGCTGGCAGTGTTCAAGGCCGGGTTGGACATAGCCTTGGGTGGCATGGTTTAGTGGGAGGTGTCCCTGCCCATGGCCAGGGGGGTTTGAACTGGATGATCTTAAGGTCCTTTCCAACCCTAACTATTCGGTGATTCT
>JAOEHX010018230.1:11604-24700 GCA_025448015.1 Bolborhynchus lineola | reverse complement strand
GGCTGAAAGTCAAAACCACAGCACTGCACCAGCTACTAAGAAGGAGAAAAATGTCTGCTACTGCTGAACCCAGGACACTTCTTTAAAGAAAATGCTGCTAATTCTCTCTTCCTATTTTGCTGTCACTCACAAGTTAGTAGCAGCTTTGAGTATCAAAACTCATTCTGAGAAATTTAATTGCTCTTTCTGGACAATTCTTTCTCATATCCTGTCTCTTCCAGCAGAAAGTCCAAACTCCAAGCACATAAAGTTTAAGGATTTGTCAGAGATCCCCATGTTTATGAGGTTATAGACAAAATCTCACATAAATCTGTAGTTCTGAACAGAAAACCTACAGTATGGAAGAAGAAATATATTTGTCTTACTCAAGTTTGCTAATGCATGTTTTGGTCTGTTTCTCTTGTTTTTCAGCTTTATCTTTGCTTTCACAAATGGCAGTTCTGTTACTCTCCCTTTGACAAGTGAACTAAGATAAGGCTTTTTCAGACATGGCTTACCTGTTTAAAAATGTATCATGAGGTCAATCAGAGCTCCTCTACAATTTGCACTAGTCAGCTGGCTAGACTGAGAGCTGAAAATACTGTTTGGTGAGACGTGCAATCCAAAGTACATAAAGGGGTAGCATTTTCAGTGGTGCTGACCTCATCTTATTGTCAAGTATTGGAGAAAATACTTGACACATTCGCCCATCAGTTTTAACAAGCCATCATATCAGTTTGGAATGAGCCCTGTGTGCCTTCTATATTTCATGGTGAATTATATACTGTAATTCATTTTAAGTTGCCAAGATTTGAAAGCTCAGTCTGGTTCAGTATTTGTTGCTGAGAGAATGCCACTCGGAAAATAGACAAGACTTATGCTAGCAAATACCATTCCCAAAGCTAGGGTATCAGCAGTGACACTGTTGGATATATGAGGCTCGCTTACCAGTCTTTGAAAACATTTTCAAGAAACACATGTCCAGAATAGGTCAAGATACTTCTCCATTTCTCTGTGGATTTCTGAATGTTCAGATGGATTTATAGTTATATTTAAATGCTGGGTTTATGTTTTAAATGATAAAATTTGCAGGATCTTCCTGGTTTATGTGTAGGATTTTTATTTTTTTTCTTTAAAAAAAAAACCCAAACAAACAAAAAAGAAAGCAACAACAAAAAAAAAAGGAACAAAAATATCAACCAAAAAGGTCAAGACCTGGAGTCCTCACTCACCTGAACATTTACTTTCACTGTTGCTTATCTGTAGATGTAGACACTTCAAAGGTTTGGAAGCAAAAAGGAACTACCTCTGTAAAACCAAGGTTCAAAATTTTCCTGCCCAGTCTGTTACACATGAAAGCAGAAACTTGTCTCAGAATAGTTTAATCAAGGCGAATGAAGTCTGCCTTTGAAAGCATCACCCGTGATAATTTTCCAGCTTAGCTGTGTATATAATTGTTGCAATCTGAAAAAGTGATTATTTATCAACTAAAGTGTACAGCAGTATTTGGGAGAAGAACAGTTTTCCAGCACATTCTTTGGCAAGAAAAATATGTGTCTCTGAAGCAGTGACTTGATTTGATCTTGTTAGTTTTAAGCCCCCAATTTTTTCATTTGCCTGACATCTTTATTTCTATTTCTAGTGCTGTTTTGAAGATCCTTTTCTCCTTCATCTTCATTTAAGTGTGGCAGCACTATTCAACATGTTTATCTTGGGATAAAATGATTGCACTGGTAGTATCTTTCAGTATACCCTTCTGGGGCAAAAAATTGCATGGGACTGAAGTAGCTCTGTGTGGGGCTGCATTGCAGATTAATCCCACAGCCGCTGCCTGGCGATTTGTAGAGGAAAATGTGACCAAGCCTTAGCTTTGACAAGAAATATGACATCAGCTACATACAGTATCCCTTTTCTTTTTAACTGAAGCTGAATAATACATAATTGACTGTAGAGTACAGAAAGTGTTTTCATATCTGTATATAATTTTTATACTGATTTACATGTGGATTCTAATATATTCTGATTGAGTACATTCTGAAGAAGTTTAGAAATGGAAGACATCAGAAAACGTGATAATCAGAGCTAAAAGAAAAGCAGAACTGAAAAGGACATTTAAGTGTTTTTTCTAGAAAGTTAATATCTGTGAAATGCTGTCAGTCTAAATGCAGAAGCTTTTTATTCTAGTCCGTGAGAAAGTGGTGGAGTGGATCCTTTGACGCTATTACAGACATGAGTATTAATTCTGTTCATTTTGGCATGCTGAAGTTAGGTCATTGAGAAGTACTCATTGTCAGCTGTAATGCAATATTTTGCTGCTGTGATGTATTTCTCAGTAAAGTCGGTCTTTAGCCTAGTCTTCTGTCTGCTAGAAATGCTACTGGATGCAGTTGCTGCTCGCATGGTTTTGTATCCAAGAGATCAAGACACAGTGCAAGCTTCCAAAATTATATGATAAACAAAGTAATTATTCCAACCCTTGCTTTCAAATAGAAGTGATTTTGAAACCCATGATGGCTGAAGTGCCAATGGCATAAATCATTTGTTGATGTAAATTAATCATAGTCCATTAAAACTTATTCATGTTTTTTCAAACCAAAAATAATTCTATCCAATGTGAATTCTATGTGTTCTAAAAACCTAGATTTTACCTTTCAAATTATAATGACATGTGAGAGAATTACATCCTTCTTACTCCCAGGTGGGTCTTTTTTTATGTCAGATAAATTACTTTTCTCAAACATATATGACTGGTGATGTGTTTTGCTTAGAGTAAGATTTCACAAACTGTCAAAGTGATCATGGACTCTGTAGGAGGTTAGAAGAATAAACCAAGCTGTTAGTTCTGATATTGTCCCAAACTTTTTTACAATTTATTACACTTTATAGGGCTTAGCTCCAGAAAGCTTGCCATTGGTTTTTCAGATGTATAATCATAAATTAGTCATTAACCTAGTATTTGCCTCTGGCAGCTGTTATTATATGCAAAGCACACTGAAACAGTGTGAAGAATCTGTTAAATTGTCAGACAGGAGATCAACAGGAGGACTTCGTGCCCATGCATCAAAAATTACCTGCAGGATGAGCACCAGTGTCACAGAATCCCTATGAAATGTCTGACATAGGGGCACAACTGTTGGATTTGAGGATGGCATTGCTCAATTGTCTTGTATATATGTGCTTAATTTTATTAGGACTGCAACATCACTGGCTTTTCAGTGTGTGCTTTGAGTAAAATGAGGGCAGCATTGGCTCCTTCATGACACCTTTTAACTGGTAAACTGGGATGTCTAACAGAACCCTACAAGTAATATAATAAGGTATTTGATTAATGTGGTTGCTACTGACATTTTGTCATTATTGCTCCATCTTGCTTGAGGTTGTGGAATATATTTTAATTGATTGCTTCATTTCAGGGCTTCATCAACAACTTTTTGGATATGTTACCACTGGCTCAATGTTAATCAAAAACCATTATTAGCTGCTTTTTGTTTTTTCCTCGTTTTATTGGAAGAGCCCTGCTAAAAAGTCTCTCCCCGTCTTTCTTATCTACTGTATTAAACAACACCCAATGGAGAGATCAGACCCCACACAGATGATTCCTGACATCTAGATACTGCATTAGAGTAGGAAGAAAAATAATGATGTTATTGTTGCTGAAAATTTTTGAGGTATACTGTTTTTTCCACTTTCAAAAAAGCCCAAAAGCTGTTGCAAGCCAAACTCTCATACACTTTTGCGTAATTTGAAAATTGTTTGTGTTAAAATAACCTAACATTCAAAGCAAGAAATTAGGCAAATGAAAAAAAAAAAAACAAACACCCACCCCATGTTGTCCTTCTTACTGGAGATTTCAAACACTTTGTTCTGACAAATTTAAAATCTTCTGATTACAAAACCTTTATTTCCCCCCCCCTTTTTTTTTTCCCCCGCTCCCTTTCCCATAGTTTAGTTTCAGCACGTTTATGTTTGATATCAAAAGATACCTAGAAAATTCCTGGCCACTTCAAAACTAAGGCTATAAGTGACAGAGGCAAACAGATCCCATAGCATCACCAGAGATGATGGGGCTATTTCCGCACATGTTATCATCTATGCAGAGTTCTCAGTACAGCAGAGGTGAAGGTCTTGAAGCAGGCATTTAGCCATATTGAAAGACCATGCAGAAACTGATTAATATTACCTAGTTCAGAATCCTTTCTGAATATTCAGTGGTCAGAAGTACACCCTTTGCTTTGTTCAGCTTCTGTGTATTTTTTTAACAAAAAAAGTTAAGCTTAGCCCTACATGTAGTGATTTTGGTTTATTTCTTACATGAAACCTGTATTTCAGCCTGGAGAAGAGAATACTCCAGGAAGACCTTATTATGGCCATTCAGTTCCTAAAAGAAGCTTATAAGAAAGATGAGGAGAGACATTTTAGTAGGACCTATTGTGTTGGAACGAGGGATCATGACTTTAAACTAAAAGAGTGAGGATTCAGGCTGGATGTGAAAAATACATTCTTTAAAATACTCAACTGCATTGAGCTCTCTAACCTTTCAAAAATGAAGCAACATATTTTTTAAAATCAGTTGCCTGTGTTTGTACCCATTACTACTTGATAGTGGACAAATAAACATGGACATTAGAAATGAAAGGAGGCAAGCAACAGAAGTGTTAAGACATGAAAGCATTTGATATTCAGTCCACAAAAAGTATATTATCTAAGAAGTAACTGAAAGTTTGGTATGCAAACAGATAATAAAGGAGAAATAGTATTATGCTGCTTTAGAATATAGGGAAATTAGTCTGGAGGCTGGAATTGTATTTGTGGCTGAACTGTTGAATTATATTGAGGTTGATGATTTATCTGTATTTCAGTTTTGTTTCTGCTTCTTCTCTCACCATTAGCTGTGTATATTTAGACTTCAATGTGGAATAATTATTTCTTAATACATGTTTTCCTGCAGAGTGACTAGTGCAAGTGAGTCTGGAGCTCAGTAGGATTTTTAAGGATCCTGTCATACAATAGTAAGTAAACCCCTGGTTTTACGTATCCGCTGCTCTACGCTGATGCTTGTGAGTGTGACCCAGCAGCCATTCTCAACTGCAGAGCAATCTGCTCCTGAAGACAGGGAAAATAACAGTTCTAGTTCCATCTGCACATCCATTACCTGGGGCTCTCATTGGCAAATGATTATGAGTGCACACTTTCAAGTGTATTTATTCATTTTTCAGTTGATTAAATGGCTGGTTTGAGCCTAGCAGACAAGCTGTATTACTCTTGGTATATATATGTAGATTGCTGTTTATTAAGAACTAGGAAACTATCAGGGTTAAATTGTGATACTTTGTGTGAATATTTATTAACATACTCAGTCAAGTAATTTTTACAATCCTGAACTCAGTGACCATTTTTTTTTTCCTGTCAGTAAATTAATGGAATTATTGGTTTATTCCCAGAGAAGAGTGAGGTTAAATTAATACATGGTGTTCTCTCCACAATGTGCTGTTGTAGCAATCAGAAGACAGAGTCCCATATTTGCCAAGAAAAAACATGGGCTGCACACAACTGAATTTTATAGATTTGCTGTATTTCACTTTGGTACTTTTGGGTATGGAGCAGGCCAGAGGCTTAGTTCTGTGAGGATTCTCAGGAGCTGACAGAATGGTTTAATTCTTAACTTCATTCCTTCCCTTGATCTCTGTCCATCAAAATGTCTCTCTAAATCCTATGATGAAGATGGGGTGGGAAGCAACAGGTTTTGTTACAGACCTGCATATCTGTATTGCACTAACACACTGCCATTCTGTCACCTCATCCTCACTTTCTGCCCATTAGCAGGGAGAGTTATGTATAACACCACACTGTAAGTGATGAATTATGTAGGAATTGTAATTAATAAGTCATTCAGTGGTGAGTGTTATAGATAACAAACTTCACATATGCAGTCAGCTTGCAAAACTTAAGTAAAAAAAGAGGCCCTAACAAGGGGTGCTTATATCTACAGAAGGCAATGGTTTTGCAAGGTCCACATTTGTTCCTACTTTCCTATTGGAGGAGATTTAACTCTTGAAATTCTGAGATTTTCCAACTCTTTCTACCTCTGTCATCTCTTTCTTATCATACTGTTCCTCTTTCCTTCTTACTCTTGTACCTCTTACTGTTGTATTCTTTCCATTATCCTTTTCCCTAGGCTTATTTAAATCATTCCTCACCTGCTGAAGTGTTTTCAGTTCTTCCTTGCAGTTACTTGGTAGTGCTGTTACTTCAGTTCATGCATAATCTTACTAGGTGAGTTTGGGCAAAAAATCTAGACAGAAGTAGCACAGCTTACAGCACATTTCAGATGTGTAAATCAGTCATCTGAATATATCATGACAAGTTCCAGCCCAAGTACTTGATTTGTAGTCATAGTTATAAATATTTATTTTCTGCTTCCTCATTTTTAATATGCACTAGATGTATGGAATTACATGGGAAATAAACTTGCTATCATTACTGCTTGAACAAACGGAAGGTCAGAGGGACAAAACTGAAACTAAAGTGAGTTTCATTTGACTGTGCAGAGCAAAAGCATCTATTTTCAATGTGGATTATACATGCCATACTGTATACTTCAGATTACAGATTAGCTAATACTCACACCCTAGGCAGCACATGCATATAGCATAATGCCAGAATGACAGCTGTTTATCATGCAGGAGTGCTTTTGGCCTATATGAATTTGGATGAACTTCTAAACACTGACATTTTTACATAGTATCTGATCGGAAGTGTTGTAAGGAGAGAACTTTCTGGTACACCACAGAAAAAGCAGGACAGACAACTGTAATGAAGATTTCCATTTCTGTGTCTCAGGTTTAATTGCTTTCTGAAATATTGTTATTTTGCCTGTAAAGTGTTGAGTGAAGGCAATTCATCTGTTTCTGAATCTGATAAATCTAAGGGGTAAAAAAATCTCTATATCAAAGTAGAATATGTACATATAGAATTTATACGCATTTATATTGATAGAGTGATTTTTAAGCACTTTTACAGCCACTCCACTGGGAGTTGAAACTTGAAATACGGTTTGGAAATCACTCTCACCAAGAAGAAAGGCTCTTGAGTTCTCTAAAGAAAATTGGGTTTTGTTGGACTGAGTTATGAGCATTTCAAATCAAACACAGAGAATGCACTGGGTTTTGCAAATGCTTTTCAAACAGGCTTATAAATTAAGTAGATAAGGATGGCTTGTGCTAACAGTTGGTGCAAACAGCTCCTTAAAGGAACTCTTTACTCAGTAAAAGTTTCATTGCTCCAACAGGCTCTGGCACTAAGGTACATGTAGATGAATAGAGAGCATTTAATCTAGTCAAGCTCTAGGTTAACAGCAACAAGCTAACTCATTCTTAAACATTAATTTTCCTCTCCATTATAGTTATTTAGGGTATATTTAGTTGAAAATGTTAGCTAGGAGGTTTTTCAGCTCAATCTACTAATTCAATTCAGCTAAACCCTTAAAATAACCATGGTACATGGGCAGTGCCCTTGATCTCTCTGGTTTCCATCTCTATAGGAACATTTTAGGTTTTATATCCTCTGGTCTTTTTCACTGGAAGTCAGAACTCTGTTGTAGAAGCTAAAGAGAAGATTTTTCCTGTTCTGTAGGGACACTTGCTTTCTGACTGACAGAGGCTAGTTTATGACTAGAGAACAGGCAAAGCCATCTTCTCTGAGTCATGTTACAGACCTGAGTACTCAAGTTCTCTGTCCCTAAAAGCTTTCCTTTACAGGCACAGGGGTTGTCTTTCAAAGGGAAAACCATCTAACTCTTCAGAATTTGAATGAGGAAAGAAAGGAGAGAATTGAAGATAGATAAGTACATACACAAGGACAGACCAGAAACTGCTAATCCTGAGGGCACAGGGTTAAAAAGAGCCTTCCCCTCTGCTCTCTCCCCAGATAGATATGAATCAGAGCTTTTTCTAGACTGAAACCTTAATTTTTCTTTCCACCAGAGAAACCATTCTTTAATTGTTTTATGAATGACAAGAAAAATTCATACTGACAGCTGTCAGTTCTTTCCTGAGCTGCAGACATAACAAATTACTTTTTTTTCCCCACTGCATCAGCATAGCTATTTTCGTACTACATAGTCAATGCTTCAACTTTAAATCCAGTATAAACATGCCCCAGAATACAGTGAATATGACCTGGCTAGGATAAGTTTTTCTGTGCACAGTTTTGTTTTCCTCGTTTAGATTTTGATTTAAAAACATTAAGTGAAATCCTGATCTGAATACAGTCATTGGTAAAATTCTCTACTGACATAAAGGGAATTAGATATCAGATATCATATTAGCATTGTAAGACAAGATTTTTTTTGGGAGCTTGTAATGGAAGTAATAAAGTAAGTTAAACTTTGTCCTTAAATTACAGTAATGAGTTACTATTTCATATAAATAACTGAGAATTATTCATTATTACCTCCTATGGTTTCTTGATTTAAAGAGGAAAAATACTCATGTGTTAGAAGTATGAAAGAAAAAAATTCTGACCACAAGAGTGATAAATGTGTTGATTAGTTTTTCCCCTGAATTTGAAGGGCAAAGTAGATGGAAAGATATGATGGGTGGGTTTTTTTGACAACTAGGTATTCTGTTATTCTAGAAGGTTCATAGGAACAACAAACTTCAACAAGTACTACTTCGCATTTGGCAAATCTTTCATGAAAGTCATTATTATCTGCCAGTGTCTATAGTAGTCAAATACACCCACATTCAAGTACTTTCTGTTCTACATAAACTTATTCTGTCTTATGAAGGCAGAATACCTTCAATCAAAGTAGATCTTCAGATATTTTTCAAAGACAGAATGCAACTCAAAGAATATAAAAACAAATATATTCAGATTTTTAAATTAATAAATGGAGAAGTTAGGATAAACAATGTAAAGCATCCATTTAAGCCATGCTTAGAATAATAGCATTGAGAGAAGGAAGGAGCCAGTAAAGTCTCTGCTAGAGCATATAGAGGATGTTTACTAAATTAAAGTGACTTGGGTACTAGTGTTCTTTGAATTAAAATAAACCATTATGAAACAGCAAAATTTATTACGTATGTCAACCAAGAGGTCAGTTCCTCTAAAACAATAAAACTCCATCAGAAAAAAAAGGACATTATTTAGGTAAAAGACACCAACTTTGTGATAGTGTCACAGTTCTCCTCCAATTAAAACATGTAAAATTGTCCTTTCCACATCAACTGTACTGGTGGAATTTTTTATCTTTTCAGGTGTTTAAAGCTTAGGCATCTGTGACAAGCTGGTAGATCTGAACTGTCGGCCAGGATTACTCCAGTATTTTTTACCCGAGGTTGTGCTTGCTTTATCCTCTCACACTAAGGATGTAGATAAGGCATATCATGGCCAGTTTCAGCCCTGGAGGGTCACACTTCCTTCGCATGGAAACTAAATTGTGTTTAGATTGGCAAGGGAAGGAAACTGCATGGCACTGGGATGCAGAGCGTGTTTGAATTTGGGCCAAGGGGTTCAAGAGTACACCTAAGTCCCATTATTTTAGGCTGATGCTTTACTTTCCTGTTTCATTAAAAAAACACTTTCAGTTGCTTGTTTAAAAAGTGGCCTTCAATTTAAATGCCTTCAATTTAAATACTTCCAAAATAAATTTGAAAGCAAAATAGTTTAGGTTATTTTGGTTAATAAAAAATGAATTTATCAGTCTTTTGCTGAACGGAAGAGTAGAGCCCTGAATTCACTAATGTCTTTCCTTCCTGCAGTCAGACACTGACCCTCACTGGACTCATGGGCTTTCGGTGCAGTAGTACAATGTCTTCAAATCCCAAAGTTTAAACACAGAACCCAGCTCCTTAAAATTTAAATTTATTCACTTTCTAGTGGAGGTTGGAATTGCAAAGCTCAGCCACTGTTCCATGCATATCTTTGCATTCCTGTTTTGTTTATTTACTGTGATTCGGTCATTTGGTAGTAAACTGTGTAAATACAACTCCTGGTGTAGCTCCCTTCAGCAACAGCAGCCAGGAATAGTGTGACAATTAATGCCAAGCTTGCAGTCAGACTTGCTTTTTAAATTTTAACATCAACTGTATTACTCCCCTGTTGTTTTAAATGCTGTAAAAATAGACTTCAGAGACTGATGAAATATGCAGATGCTTCTTAACAAGCTGAAGGGTTCAAGTGATCTCTCAGATCTGACTAAGCTCAAGCACTTTATTTTGGTTTTATCCTCAACTCCTTTCTGCTGTTCTGAACAGAAATAAAGCATACTGAGTTGCAAAAAATGTCTGGGGATTGAAAGATTATTCTTAAAGATGCCACCTTAATCCATAGGAAAATACAAACAAAGCTTCATCTTATTAAAGTGCTCTGGAAGCCAGTTGCTAGGCAGACCTGTACTGTTTTGTTGTGGGGTTCTTTTTTTCTGTATACTGTGAAACTTCAAAACTACCACAGTTGTTGTAATCATCATTTTGGCCATTGAGTCTCACATGACATGCTGCCTCAGCTACCATTATTAGAAGTACAGAGTGTGAGCAGAAGATGGGGGGGTTAGGTAGGGTTACAGATTTTAAAGGCAGAAGAGATCACTTTGTTAATCTAAAGTGTTGTCTTATTTAACTTGGCACACAATTTTGCCCAGTGCTTTCTTCTGGGTAAGAAATTGTCAACAGTTTGGTTTTAAATACTTACGGTATCATCTTGTATCTATGACCTAAAACAGATAAATGTAGGAAGTAGATGTTCTAAATGTAGAAAATTATTAGATATGTCTTCATACATATACCACCAATTACATAACAGAGGGAATTATACTGCACTGTGATAGAGGTCTGTGCAAACCATGGATACTTACAGACCCTACGTCATGGAAAAGCTGTGAGAACAATTTGATCCTGTAAAGGAGATGAAAAGAAATTTTTAGTTTCTTTATCTTGCAAGGTGGCATTTCGGTGATTTTGTTGGTGGTGGTGATTTTGCTATCAGGGTAAGATGAATTATGGTAAATAATCATACAGTTACTCTCCGGAGACTTTTATGTCAGTAGAATTAACTAAATTCAGGAGTAACTTTTGAAGCTGTTGTGAATTGACCCATGCCTATATCTAAATGACAGGACTGACTGCTAGATAGGGATTCACATATTGGCTGCATCCTAGCCTGAAGTATTTCTTAGTGTCTCTTCTACAGAACATGATGTAGATTGTAAAAATTAGGCATGTATTAATATGCTTAAATCAATGTGCCATTCCTATGGGTGCCTTGTGCTTTCAGTTCTGTGAAGTTTTTTTTTTTGAGCTAAAACTAGTCTGTACTCCCTTGAAGCTAATATGCAGAAAGGACTTCGAAATGTAGATACTAAGAAGCTGTTTATGTAGGTAAAAATTGCTGTGGGACCAATTGAGTGAAAAAAAAAAAAAAAAAAATAATTTGAAGGAACAAAATATTAAATAAGAAAGCACGACTCTTTTCTAAAACATGGTGAATCTAATAAGTGCTCCAGTAACATGTAAGAAGGTGTCTACAAAAGAGCAGATAATTCTAGACAGAATGCTAAACTGGCAAAGTGGGCACACAGTTATGACAAGTTTACATTGCAGTTCGTGCTGTACATTAGGTGACTTATAGCCAGGTATGTGGCTTCTGAAGCAAAATATTCAAAAGTCTTTACCTGACTGTCAGAGTTTAGTCCAACCGGTAACTCAAAGCACCACACAGTCACTCGCTCACACACCCCATTCCTCCCAGGCAGGATGGAGAGGAGAATAAAAGGAATGTAAACCACACAGGTTGAGATAAGAACAGTTCAATAACTAAAGTATAATAGAAAACTACTAGTAGTATTAATAACAATGATAAGGGAAATAACAAGGGGAGAGAATATAAAACTAAAAGGGGAAAGGAAAAGAAACCAATAAACACGAATGACACACAATGCAATTGCTCACCACCCACCAACCAATACCCAGCCCCATCCAAGCAGTGATCTGGGCCTTCTGGGTAACTCCCCCCAGTTTATATATTGGGAATGACATGCTGTGGTATGGAATACCCCTTTGGTTAGTTTGGCTCAGGTGTCCTGTCTCTGTTGCCTTCTGGCTTCCTGTGCCCCTCCTCCCTGGCAGAGCATCAGAGACTGAAAAAGTCCTTGGTTGGGGTAAGCAGTACTTAGCAACATCTGAAAACATCAGTGAGTTATCAGCATTGTTTTCAGACTAAAGTCGAAAACACAGCACTGAACCAGCTACTAAGGAGAAAAAGGACTGTCTTGGGTTCAGCTGAGTACAGGGGGATTATCACTGCCCAAGTCCTGCTGACCGCACTATTTCTAATACAAGATAGGATGTTATTGGACTTCTTGGCCACCTGGTCACACTGCTGGCTCATATTCAGCTGGCTTTTGACAAACACCCCCATGTCCTTTTTCTACCTGGTGGTTTCCCAGCCACACTTCCCCAAACCTATAGAGTTGCACAGGGTTGTTATGATCCAAATGCAGGACCCAGCTCTGGAGGGCCTTCCTACCCTCAAGCAGATAAATGCTCCTGCCCAACTTGGTGCTGCAAATTTACTGAGGGTGCATTCAATCCTGTCATCCTGATAATTGATAAAGATATTAAAGATATTAAAAAAACCTGACCCCAGTACTAGGCCCTTGGGAACACCACTTGTGACTGGCCAACAATTGTATTCAACTCCATTTGCTACAACTCTTTGGGTCCATCTATCCAGTCATTTTTTTTACCCAGCAAACAGTATGCCCATCCAAGCTATGAACAGCCTGTTTCTTCGGGAGAATCCTGTGGGAAATGGTGTCAAAGGCTTAACTGAAGTCTAAGTAATCAACATCCACAGTCTTTCCCTCATCCGCTAAGTGGATCACCTTCTCACAGAATGATATCAGGGCAGCCAAACAGGATCTGCAACAGGTACTCTTGGGTGGATCCCATCCTGGCCCATAGACTTGTGTATGTGGCTAAGTGGTATACCAGGTGGCTAAAAATTTCCTCTTGGATTATGGGGGCCTCATTCTGCTCCCTGTCTTCCAGCTCAGCAGGCTGGTGTCCTGGGTTCAGCAGTAGCAGTCATTTTTTCTCCTTCTTAGTAGCTGGTGCAG